>JAQQSY010005405.1:0-11682 GCA_028646535.1 Procyon lotor | reverse complement strand
TCTCTCTGAGCCTCAGTCTGTCCTTCTATCGAATGGGCACAACAGTCATGCCCACCTCACAAGGTCGTAGTGGGGGTTAAATATCAAGCACTTAGTAAAAGGTAGTTGTCCTTATGCTCGGTTTCTTATGACAATCATTGTTACTACTTTAATGTTCCCTTTGGATAAAGTACCCCGGTGGGGGGGTGGTTCTCTGATCTGGCTCACAGTGAGAACCCTGAAAAAAGGAAATCGTTATTCCGCAACTTCCGTGGGCATCAGAAGTCCTCATGTTTCCCTCTGGAAATATGAGTGTACATAACATGTCACATGTTAACACTCCACCAGCTTCAAGCTGCACATTTACTTCTGTGTTTCCTAGGAGGTCAAATGGCCTCCAGATTTCATTTAAGTTTTCTATTATTCCCTTCTGAAAGGGACAATGGAGCTCTTGTTTGCGCAGCTTTGGTGAGCCCAAAGGAAAAATTGGTCATTACAAAGAGCACAAAAGATTCGCTTTCCATACATTAGTTTGTCAATTGCTTTCCTAATGCAGAGCTGGGCGGAGGAGTATAGAAAGTGGGGAGAGGAAAAAAAGATGATTTTGTGTCCACGGCTGGGTGTCGGTATTCGGCAGAAATAAATGGTATGTTATATCATCACCTCTCGGCAAACAGACCGTCTGCGGGAGGAAGAAATCCTGCAAAGTCACCATTCTCCCCATGCGTGGGCTTTTAACCATCACTGCGCTGCATTCCCTGATGTGTGTTAGGTCCCAGGAAAACAGAAGTGAGAGAGAGTTACAAGGAGTTGACTTTGAAATGCTGGCGATGGTTCTTGCGCCTCCACAGTAAAACCCACACCACAAAATGAAAACCCATGCGGATTAAGCTTAGTAAAACACAACAAGAAGCCCCCAGCTGCAAAAGTAGCAGTTTTCTGGTCAACTCGAGAAGACAGGTTTTGGTTTTCTCTACTTTTGTACCAGAAAGAAATAGGCATCAAAAGTTGTAGTTTTTATATTTAGATTTTATATTTCTATTGTAAAAAGCAGAAGGGGGAAAAAAAGCTCTTAGTTTCTATTCAAAGGAATCCACTCTGAATGGTGACTAAAAGTCTCTGACATATAAAGGGGGAAATTGGGGCTTTATCTTAAAAACGAGGATCAAGGCTATAAAAATAAGCAACTTAATGTTATTTTTAACCACACGTAGGTCCTAATGACAGCTCTACATTAATTCTGAGGACATCCTTGAGAATGAAAGAAGCATGTGTTCTTTTGCTTTGGGGGTTGACTACTTTTCCTGACAGAATCGTAGGTTCGTATGTATTCTCTTGACATTGGACTTAGCACCGGGTCATAAAGGAAGTCAGTTTTGAAAATAAATAAACGAATAAATAATATTAAGGGGACGCCTGGTGGCTCAGTCATTAAGTATCTGCCTTCGGCTCCAGTCATGATCTCAGGGTCCTGGGATCGAGCCCCGAGTCGGGCTCCCTGCTCAGCGGGGAGGCTGCTTCCTCCTCTCCCACTGTCCCTGCTTGTGTTCCCTCTCTCTCTGTCAAATAAATAAAATCTTTTTTTTTTTTTAAGATTTTTATTTATTTATTTGACAGATCACAAGTAGGCAGAGAGGCAGGCAGAGAGAGAGGAGGAAGCAGGCTCCCCGCTGAGCAGAGAGCCCGATGCGGGGCTCGATCCCAGGACCCTGGGATCATGACCTGAGCCGAAGGCAGAGGCTCCAACCGACTGCGCCGCCCAGGCGCCCCCGCTAGACTACTTGTGCGGCCACATCCAGTCACATTCCCCCTTCACCCTGGGCAGGTGTGGGGCCTAAGTTTACTCCCTAATAAACTCCTAGAGGCAAGTCTCCATCTGAGAGTCTGCTTCTAGAAAACATGACCTAAGACAGGGACTGAATGAATATTTTCATTTTATAATATATTTTGCTTCTCAACCCAAATATACTCCCAACTATGGAGACTTGATTAATACATTCTTGAAAATTCCCCTCATTCCCTCCCTATGATGAAAAAAACTGGAAGAAAACAAACCAAAACATTTGCTGTAATTTCTCTGGAAGGTGGGATTCTGGGTACAATGTCCTATACTTTTTAAGTTTTCTTTAGTGAGCCTGCATTAACTTTATTATTGATATTTTATCATGAAAAAAATATTTTTTGCTCGTAGAGATGGGAGAGAATCAACTCGTAATCATTTCAAGTGAATTTATCCTTTTTCTTGAATAAGGACAGTTTTATGTGCTCATGGATAAATTTCCACAGAAAAGATGAAAGATATACCATTACATCACAAATCTTGGCTTTCCTCACCTTGTTTAACTTTCTGGGCAAAAATTAAAAATCTAAATAAAAAGGAAGGGAAGGCTTTAATTCTTTGCCACAAAAGAAATAAACCTTGATAGGCAGTCTGACTTACACTTCTAGAGTGATTTAAATACTGAGAACAAAAAAATGCATTTACGCTTAAGGATGAAGCCTTTTAATTACTTTTAGCTATGAGCTTTTTCTGTTGCTTCCTTTGTTTCTAAAGGTTTTCACTGTCTTTGATCCCCAGATGATGTGGAGAAAAGGACAAGGAATAGTTTCCTGTTATAGCAGAGACTTAGAAATTTCTGAGTGCCCAGGGCTCTCTCCCTCCACCAGTTTCAGAGACCGAGGCTATGGTCAAGTCACAGCATGATTTTTTAAAAAGATTTTATTTTTAAGTAATCTCTACACCCAGCATGGTGCTCGAAACTACAACCCCAAAATCAAGAGTCTCGTGCTCTACCGACTGAGCTGGCCAGGCGCCCCCACGGCACGATTTTCTAAACACGAAGCTTCCTTAATACTCTTACCAAATGTCACTCATTTCCTCAGCAATTCTCATTTTTAACTTCCATTTAAATCCAGACACAAAGGGAAAAAGTCCACCTGTGTGTATGTATGTTTATGTAACTGTGTGTGTGTGTGTGTGTGCACACGCGCGTGCACATGTATATACGCAGGCCCGTTTCCAAAATGCTGGCACAGGAGAGCAAACTTTGAAATGATCACTCCACTCCGGAATGTCTTAATTTCATTATATTTTGCGGTTGCTTCTATACTCAAGGCATGCCTTGTACAAGGGAAATGACTGAGTTCCCAAGAAACTAGACAAGAAAGGTTTTCTGAATATTGACTCCCCCTTTCCCTCAATTCTCTTTGTGAAATCAGTTATGTTTTGTTTTGTTTTCTTTTTTTTTTTAAGATTTTATTTATTTATTTGACAGAGAGACACAGCGAGAGAGGGAACACAAGCAGGGGAAATGGGAGAGGGAGAAGCAGGCTTCCCACCGAGCAGGGAGCCCAATGTGGGGTTCCAATCCCAGGACCCTGGGATCATGACTCGAGCCGAAGGCAGATGCTTAATGACTGAACCTCAGTTATGTTTTCTTTTTCTTTTCTTTTCTTTTCTTTTTTTTAAGATTTTTATTTATTTATTTGACAGAGAGAGAGAGAGATCACAAGTAGGCAGAGAGGCAGGCAGAGAGAGAAGGGGAAGCAGGCTCTCCGCTGAGCAGAGAGCCCGATGCAGGGCTCGGTCCCAGGATCCTGAGATGATGACGTAGAGCTGAAGGCAGAGACTTTAACCCACTGAGCCACCCAGGCGCCCCTCAGTTATGTTTTCTTAAAGAAAATCAGATGACATTCCATAACAGATTTCAAGGATGTCTTTGAGAAAGCCTGGTCTTTGGGGTCACACACACCCAGGTGCAGACCCCCTCTGCTATGATCTCTAGGATGTTGGCCACACCACGCAACTGATCAGAGCCCCAAGTTCTTCATGTGTGCAAAAGGGATCATGATCAAGGTGCCCACAGCCATGCCTGAATTTTATGTGGAAGGGAATCAGGGTGGTGGTCCTGTTGTGGGGAGGGAGCGGGTATTAAAGCACTACAGGTAGGTGATACACAGCTTTGAAACTGTGGTTCCATGATGAGGTCTCTCTTTATACCTAAACTGTAGGTGTTTTCGGAGTAGCTTGTGGGAGGGTCAAGTGGGAAAGGCCAATAAGAATGGGAAAGCATGTCTTGAAGTTCCTCTAAAGCCACCTCTGACGCCATTACTGACTGGGTGCCTTCAGCGAGATGCCATGTGCAAACCAACTGGTGTAGGACGATGGCTGGTCACTGTCATCATTTGTCATTTTATGGTACATTTACATTTCACTGAATATCCATGAAGAATGCCAAGTATGATCTGTGTGGGGTGTGCATACACTGAATTGTTTTGAATAGGTTAAAAATTCACATGGTTCAAAATCAAAAGGTACACAAGGTACAGAAGAGAATGAAGTCTACTCACCTCCCAACACCCCTAAAAACATCAGATCTACCCATCTCTTGCTTGTGCTCCTGGAGATACCTTGTGCATATGTAATCTAATCGATATATATATTTTTTTCTTCTCTTTAACATACAAATTGTAGCTTATACTCCAGTTTCTGTACATATAAACAATATGCCTTTCTTTTTTGTTTTGTTTGTTTTGTTTTGTTTTGTTTTGTTTTAGAGAGAGTACGAGGGTGATCGGAAGGGACAAAGGGAGAGGGAGATTGAGAATCTTTTTTTTTTTTAAGATTTTATTTATTTATTTTGACATAGAGAGAGAGATCACGAGTAGGCGGAGAGACAGGCAGAGAGGGGGAAGCAGGCCCCCCACTGAGCAGAGAGCCCGATGCGGGGCTCGATCCCAGGACCCTGAGATCATGACCTGAGCTGAAGGCAGAGGCTTAACCCACTGGGCCACCCAGGTGCCCTGAGATTGAGAATCTTAAGCATGATGCACACACACAGTGCGGAGCCTGTGCACTCAGAAATGTCTAGGTCTGGGCACTCAGAAATTTCTAGGTCTCTGCTATAACAGGAAACTATTCCTTGTCCTTTTCTCCACATCATCTGGGGATCAAAGACAGTGAAAACCTTTAGAAACAAAGGAAGCACGATCTCACGACCCTGAGATCACATCCTGAGTGGAAATCAAGAGTCAGACGCTTAACCGACTGAGCCACCCGAGTGTCCCTATAAACCATATCCCTCGATGCTCATTTCATATCAGCATATAGAGTCCCCTCACTCTTGCACAGATGACCGTAATTTGTTTAGCTGTTCCCTTATTGATGGATATTTAGGTTGTTTCCAATTGCTGTATTGTTTCCATGCTGTATCAACACTCCTCCCATAAGGGATTAGGGATTTATACTTGTGTAAGTACTTTTGCATGTCACATTCCCAGGCATAGACTTACTGGTTCAGAGGGTAATGACTGTGTTTGCAAATTTGATGGACGTGAGAGTGGCTGTCTCACCCACTGTTGGAGAGCCATACATTAGCAAACTCTGTGATCATCTGTCATGTAATGAGTGAAAAACAACAGTTATCTCCATATAGTTTACGTTCCATTTCTCCTCTGTTTAAAAGCCATTGGTGTTGGTATTGGCTGGCTTAGTCGGTAAAGCATGCGACTCTTGCTCTCGGGGTCATGAGTTCGAGCCCTATATTAGACAGTAGAGTTTACTTAAAAAAAATAAGGGAATATCTCGGAATAAAAAGTCATTTATATCATTCTGGGGGGATGTGTGTGTGTATACACAGTCCTCCAGTGGATGTGAGCCCACCATGCTAGTCTCATTTGTCTTGCCAAGTCATTGCCTCAGGAATAGGTAGATGATACAATTTTGGCCAACAGGTATAAAGGGGAGCCTACCGAGAGGGCTTCAGGGAAGGTTTTCTTCACCCTTAAAAGAGGGACGAGAGGTGGGGGCTTTTTCTGATGCATGAGGACATCACCAGCTCCCTAGGACTCCCGGAACTCTGTGGCCACCTTGAGGTCTGGACGGGAGGCAGAGGAAACCAGCTAGAAATAGGAGAGTAGGAAGAGGAGAAAAAACCTGGCTCCAGGGGCGCCTGGGTGGCTCAGTGGGTTAAAGCCTCTGCCTTTGGCTCAGGTCATGATCTCGGGGTCCTGGGATCGAGCCCCGCATCAGGCTCTCTACTCAGCAGCGAGCCTGCTTCCCTCCCTCTCTGCCTGCCTCTCTGCCTACTTGTGATCTCTCTCTCTGTCAAATAAATAAATAAAATCTTTAAAAAAAAAAAAAACAAAACCTGGCTCCCAAATTCACTAACCAAATCACCCCCCCTCGAGACAACCTGGTGCCAAAGTCCTTAATAGATGGTTAATCGATGACCTATTGTTCAAGCCCTGCTGAACTATGTTTTCCGCGATCTGTGGCTCACCTATCCTCACTGGTCAGCTCCTTCAAGATACCGAAAGCTCTAGAACTTTCTCTTCTCCCCTATGGAGATGAACTGACCATGCCTTTCTCAAAGGCTCTGAGTGTGCAGCAGGGAGAGAAGGGAACTTTATTAAACTCAATAGGTCAAATAAAAGATAAAAAAGTACACAGGGTATCATTAGTTTCCTTAAACTCAAACCTCTGAGCTTCAAGTGGCTTCTCAGAGAGCAAACTATTTATCTGTTTCCTCATAAGGATACTTACCTGCCTCTGATATTATCATTTTATTATTTGGTCTCGTTACTTTAATGCTGAGTTATTCAGAAAATAGGACAGAAGTCACTCTAAGTGTCTCAGAGCTTACTTTGCTGAGACAGGAAATCACTCTAAAGATTATAAAAAGTTAAAGCAAAACGGACCTTTTGAGATTCTGTAGAGCCCTGGTTTCAACCTTGCCGTACAGTGAAATCATCTGAGAAAAAAACGTTTTAAATACTAATACCTGGGTTCCACTCCCAGATTTTCTGATCTTATTGTTCTGGGAGGTGGCCTGAGCACCAGGACTTTTTTTAAGCTTCTCGAGTGTTCATCATTTTATTTAAAATTTTTTTTGAGGAGATTGACGTTTATTGACTACCTTGCAAGGGAACTTCCGGTGGGCAGGACCGCAGAAGAGAGGTGTCTGCCTGTTTTTATTTTATAATATTTTTCCTCAACCTTTCGTTTTAGAAAAATTGTAATTGCATCATAGTAAAGTGGACTTCATAACCTTCACCTACGTGGGTGCCATTTGGCCACCCTGGTTTTGAATAATTCACTTTATGATTCTTTGTAATGACTTTTATTCATTTTCATACATTTATAACAATAGAAATGAAGCCCTGAAAACAAATGTAAACACTGGCCCCTGGTGTTGTTTTCTCCTCCCCAACAGGGTTCTTTCTTTAGCAAGTAATATATTCTCCTCTTCCAGAGTGTAAAACCTATGAAAGGGTGTATGGTGAACATCGTCTCGTTCTTCTGCCCTGGCCATACTGTCTCTTCCCAGGCCCGTAGTTTCTTGTGTGTCATTCTGGAGATATTTTATGCTCTCTTGTCTTCACCCTGGAGCTCAGCTTGGCCAGAGTTTCTTTACTTAAGGTTTTCTTTTTAAGTAATCTCTGCACCCAATGTGGGGCTCGAACCCACAGCCCTGAGACTAAGAGTCGTCTGCTCCACTGACTGAGCCTGCTGGTCACCCCTTATGTACTTTCGAACGCAAACTTATCTGGTATCACTGTTATCATTCCAAAGCACCTAATGCTTAAAATAAAAAATAAATTTAGGGCCCCTGGGTGGCTCAGTTGGTTAAGCGATTGCCTTCAGCCCAGGTCATGATCCGAGGGTCCAGGGATCGAATCCTGCATCGGGCTCCCTGCTCAGCAGGGAGTCTGCTTCTCCTTCTCCCTCTGCCCCTGCCCCCTGCTCATGTTCTCTCTCTTTCTCTCTCTCTCATGCTCTCTCTTTCAAACAAATAAAACTTTTAAAAAATAAAATATAAATTTTATTTTATTATTTTTAAAATGAAATTATAGTGGACTTACAATATCATATTAATTCCAGGTGCACAGCATAGTGATTCCACATTTACATACAGTATGAAATGCTTACCACCATAAGTTTTGTTACCATAATGTGTCACAATATGAAGTTATTACAATATTATTGACTATATTCCTTATGCTGTGCTTTACATCCTGGGGACTTATTCCTTTTATAACTAGAATTTGGTACCTCTTAATCCCCTTCACCTAAAAACAATTTTAGGGGGGGTCCCTGGCTGGCTCAGTTAGAAAAGCAGGCAACCCTAAATCTTGGGGTCGTGAGTTCGAGCCCCACGTTGGGTGTAGAGATGATTTAAATAAATAAAACTTAAAAAACAAATAACCATTTTAAGTGGAAGAATTCCTTGCCGGTGCTTAAAAATTGATCAGCTCCGGAAGGTTAATAACCCAAAACAAGGCTGCCTTGCCCCCACGTCTGGGTCTCTGAGAAAAAGCACTTTCATTTTTCCTGGTTGTAATTGTTCCAGATCTTACCTCTGAAATCTGAGTGTTAGATTTGCACCCCCTGGTTGTGGAGTATCAGCTGTAGACCATCGTGTCTTGACTTCCTACTGCAGAAGAGAAAGACCTCATCTCCCTTCCCCCTTCCCTGTATAGATAGAGGTATTTTGCTCCTCTTGTTTGTTCCTAAAGTATCTTTTTCAGAAAGATACAAGATAACTATTTTCTAGCCATTTAGGTGGTGAGGATGATTAGTATGCCGAATGAAAAATAGTGCTCTTTCAAGTGGTTCTGATCTGCCGGAATGCTTTGGGGGGAAAAAATAGTCTCTTTTTAGGCTTAAGCAACGTGGGTACATATGTTGTTGGGTTGAGCAGCTAAATTGTTACAAACCAAATCTGAGCAGACTCTTTTTTGCTCAAGGGCTTGAGAGATGACACTCTTGGATTACCATTGAGTACCCAGGATCTTGTGTCCTGGGCTTTTGTGCTCTTATAAATAGGTAGCCCTAGAGATCAAAGTCGAAAGAGTTGTTATCGTAGTCTTAAGCCATATCTTTATTTATTCATTCAACGAACACCAAGAAGAGCCAGGAGCTCCTGATCCCAGGATAAGGAAGACTCAGCTGTTTAATGAATACGGGGTTTTATTTTGGATTGATGAAATTGTTCTGAGGGGCGCCCGCCTGGCTCAGTCAGTGGAACATGCTACTCTGTATCTCAGGGTTGTGAGTTCCAGCTCTATGTCAGGTGCAGAGATTACTTGAAAATAAAATATTTAAAAAATACATCAATTCATAAATTCATTAATAAAAAAATATTCTGGAACTAAATAGAGATGGGGGTTACACAGCATTGTGAATGTAGTAAATACCACTGAATTGTTCACTTTAAAATGGTTAGTTTTTGGAGCACCTGGGTGGCTCATTCATTAAGTGTCTGCCTTCTGCTCCGGTCATGATCTCAGGGTCCTGGGATGGAGACCCCCATCGGGCTCCCTGCTGGGCAGGAAGCCTGCTTCTCCTCCCATTCCCCCTGCTTGTGTTCCTTCTCTCACCGTGTCTCTCTGTCAAGTAAATAAATAAAATCTTAAAAAATAAAATGGTTAGATTTCTTTCAACACAAAAAGAGGGGGAGGGAGGAAGGGTTCTGGGGTAAAATAGCTTAGAGAAACATCATATTGTGTAGCCATCTTAGATCTGTACATTGTGTCTATCATATGAAAGCATCTGAGAGGTCTTACAGCAGAAGTCTCTTAACTTCCTCTAGCCCAAGGTTTCAACGTAATCCCGCCCTAGAGCTTCCTTCAATACCTGTTAACATTCTTTGCAAACCACTTTGGGAGACGCTTGTAGGGAAATTTATTTATTGACATGAAAAATGTTTATGATAGTTTAACGCACAAGGCAGCCACAATGTAGATTATGCAGTATGCAGTATTTTTTGCAAACATATGTAAGTATGCTCAGGCACGGAAAATAAATTGAGGGTTTATACCAACAGCAGGTATTGGGACGCCTGGGTGGCTCAGTCAGTTAAGCGTCTGCCTTTGGCTCAGGGTCCTGGGATTGAGTCCCACATGGAGCTCCCTGCTCAGCGGGGAGCCTGCTTCTCCCTCTGCCTGCTGCTCCCCCTGCTTGTGCGCTCGCTCTCTCTCTCAAATAAATAAGTAAAATCTTAAAAAAAAAAAGAGCAATGACTGAAGAACTTGTCTGAGGCAAACATCAAGGACAGATACACACACGTGTGTGTCTGCGTATATGTAAGTCTGGAGGGAAAAAGAAACCTTAGAAAAGTTCAATGAGTGAAATAACGAGTATTGTTAGAAGTGATGTACGGTCACCTTTTTTAAAAAATTAAGTACCAAATGGGCACCTGGGTGGCCCAGTGGGTTCAGTGTCTAACTCTTGATCTCCACGCCAGTCTTGATCTCAGTTTCAAGTTCCAGCCCTACCTGGGGCTTTGCCCGGGGCATGGAGCCTACTTTAGAAACAAAAAATCAGGTAGCAAAAAGTCCCCCTCAAAATGAACAGCTTCCATTTAAAGAGAATCACTCTTAGCATTCTGGCAGCCTCCAGGCACACGTTAGGCTGAGCCTATGTGTTTCGTTTTGCCGGATACATCCTGTGTCTACATTCTGCTCTTTTGTCTATCTGCATCTTTCAACGACAGAATGTCATGGGCATCTATTTTACAAATCACTTTGTGTGTACTTATTTTTTCATTTACAAACCAAGAGATGCCCTCCTAAATTTTTTATTTTGAAGTAATTATAGATCACAAGAAGTGTAAAAATAGGACAAAAAGGTCCTCTCCCCTACTTTCCCCCAAAGTCCACGTCCCATGTAACCACAGATCATTGATCAAAACCAGGAAACTGACACTGGCATAAAAGAGTTAAAGAGACTACAAACCTTACTCAGATTTTACCAGTTTTTACATGCACTCATTTTGGGTTTTTAATGTCTTTATGTGTCAGTCAAAGACATTTTTATCCTTCTTGGCCTTTTTAAAAATGTAATCCCGATATCTGGCTGGCATGTTCGTTAAAGCATACGACTCTTCGTCTTGGGGTTGCGAGTTCGAGCCCCATGTTGGGTGTAGAGATTACTTAAAAATAAAAAATATAGGGGCGCCTGGGTGGCTCAGTCGTTAAGCGTCTGCCTTTGGCTCAGGTCATGATCCCAGGGTCCTGGGATTGAGCCCCGCATCAGGCTCCCTGCTCAGCAGGAAGCCTGCTTCTCCCACTACCATTCCCTCGGCTTGTGTTCCCTCTCTTGCTGTGTTTCTCTGTCAAATGGATAAAATCTTTAAAAAAAAAAATAAATAAATAAAAATAAAATAAAATAAAAAATATATATATTTTTAAATGTTTAGTTTTTTTAAAGATTTATTTATTTATTTTAGAGCAAGCACATGAGCAGGGGGAGGGGCAGAGGGAAAGGGAGAGAGAATCCTCAAGCCGACTTCCCACTGAGTGCAGAGGCCGATGTGGCTCAGTCTTAAGACCCTGAGATCATGACCTGAGCAGAAATCAAGAGTCAAACACTTAACCGACTGTCACCAGGTGCCCTGATCACATTTTTTCAAAGGCCATGAAGAGATAAAAATGTCATAAAAATAAAAAATCTTGGGGCGCCTGGGTGGCTCAGTGGGTTAAAGCCTCTGCCTTTGGCTCAGCTATGACCTCAGTCAGGGTCCTGGGATCCAGCTTCACATCAGACTCTCTGCTCAACAGGGAGCCTGCTCCCACCCCCCTACTCCCCCACTCCCCCACTCCCCGCTGCCTGCCTCTCTGCCTACTTGTGATCTCTATGTCAAAATAAATAAATAAAATCTTTAAAATAAATAAATAGATAGATAGGGGCGCCTGGGTGGC
>JAQQSY010005404.1:0-11682 GCA_028646535.1 Procyon lotor | reverse complement strand
TTCTGCATAATCTACTGTTTAGGGAGTGACCCTGTCAGGCCCGCAGCCGGGCCAGCTGGGCCGGAGCTGAACGCTACAGCGCTTGAGTTCAACAGCCCGCAAGGCAAAGGCTAAGAGTCCTGAATGACTCACTCTGATTTCCTCGTGGGCACCCGGTTTCACCACTTTCTTAGTAAAGTAAATCCCTTCAGAACATGTCACAATCACCGTGTCCTTCATTTTTTGCAGAAAAGGGGAAACGCCATCGGAAATGAAGCTTATTGGAAGAAGGCTTAGGGAATGGATATGCAAAGGTGAGTGGCAAGAGCCGAGCAAGCAGTGAATGGGAATGGTGTGGGGCTGTGAGAAGTGGGGGGTAGCACGACAACACCCCTCTTCCCAGGCAATGGAAAGGGGCAAGCTGAAGGCTGTGGGGCACTCAGGCATGGTGATGAAATGCCATCTATGTGCGTGTCTTTCGCTGTACTTGCACAGTTGGGCAAATGGTGCGGTTCCTTCCTGACGGCTGATGTCCCAACTTTCATGTTGGGGTAGGGTAGCCATCAGGGACAAATGTGAGAAGTAAAGAACCGTGGCGAGTCTTGACTCAAGGGGCTACTTGAAAACCACCACAGTGGTTCCCAGTTCCCAGTCGCTGATGTGGCGTATCCTGTCCTACTTACGCTCAGTGCCGGGCATAGAACCAATGTTTGTTGATCGAATGAGTAACTACACGGAACTCACCAAAGATGTTTCCTGAGGGAAAGGGAATGGATGACAGACTTGCTCTCTTCTTGGCAGCCGTTACCACGAAAACTCTCAAACATAGAGGTCAATCAAATGTTACAGCCATTACCTTTGCCTGTCACCATCTTCCCCATGACCCCTCCCCATTCTTTAGAGTTAAATGTGGTTAGGTAAGTGTGGATAACTTGCAATATCTCAAAATGTGACACAGTGGGCCTTTGATCGAAATGTTTTTATGGAGCCAGATTTTCTAGGGAGTCCAGTTAATGTAGCCGTGGGCACAAGGGGTGGATTCAAGCTTTGCCTTCTGCATCTGACTTCTTCGTTGCCGCCTGCAGCAGGAGTTCAAGGCCCTTTTTGTTTACTGCAGAATCCTCCTGCTGCTACATTCTGCTCCTGTCTAGAATTGCAGAGAACAGACGTTGAGACTTGAAAAGTTGCATATGCTGACGTGTTCAGGGCTATGTTATCACTTTGTGGAAAGTCTTGTATTGCTCTTGAAGTTCGTAAAAAATCACGTTTTCGGGGCGCCTGGGTGGCTCAGTGGGTTAGAACCTCTGCCTTCTGCTCAGGTCATGATCTCAGGGTCCTGGGATCGAGCCCCGCATCGGGCTCTCTGCTCAGCAGGGAGCCTGCTTCCCCCTTCTCTCTGCCTGCCTCTCTGCCTACTTGTGATCTCTCTCCTCTCTGTCAAATAAATAAATAATAAAAAAATCTTAAAAAAAAAAAAAAAAAAATCACGTATTCACCACCTCAGGGGGACCTAGCCAAACATTTGGTAAATTTCTGCCTGAAGTCTGTTTGGAGGTTTTTTATGGATGAAAGATGCATGCTTCTCAACCTCATTCCTGCTGGACCTGGATGGTAAGGTTTCCTTTAGCTTACACACACACACACACACACACACACGCACACACACACGCAGTAGGAGTTGGGGGAATCCCTGACTCATATATAATAATCTTGTGGACAGGTCTCCTTTTACAGAAATACCTCCTAAAAATAAATAAATTATCGAACAAAGATGGAGGCTCAGAACAGTTGGAATTATAACCTGGACCATGTCAGTTCTGACCTAGCCCCTGAGAGCTTCTATTTAATTCCAGTTGGATTCAACTCATCTTTGCAACAACATGGAGCGGATATAAGTGTGCAACTTGGCTCAAAGTAGGAGGCTTGTCTCCGGCAACAAAACCTGTTGCACCAGGAAGAACTGAAGGCTCTGGGCCGAAGCTTAATGACTGGACTTGGGCTAGATAAATGAATAACACGGAATTCATGACCAAGTTTTGCCAGAGAGTCAGTGCTTTTTCAGTAAAGGCCAAACAAAACAAACACATGATTAAGGGTTTGTTAGCACCCTCACCCCCTATTCAGAAAGGCCTTCCTGGACACTTTCTCGAATATATCTGATGCTATTGGGCTGCACTCAGTGCGTAGATGGTACTTTGGCCGGAGTCTCTTATCCTTCAGGAAATTTATTTACTTCTAACAGAACAAAATGGAACATACATCCAGGGCCTGAGGGCATCTACTTAGCAGATAATCTTAGCAATAAAAATTAATCTCACCCTTTAGCAACCTTGGACTGTAAAGGACATGGTGAGAACAATGTCTCTGAAGGGTGCCAGACCAAAAGGATGAGTCTTGTCCATTGTGAAAAGAACATCCTCTGTGTCTGGATGTGGTGTTTTTATTAGGAATCCTATATTTTTCTTATGTGAACTTGTGAACCAGTGATGAACTACCTGGCTACTAAATCAACTTCTTATCCCCAGCCTTGCTCCTAGGCCTGCTGTGAATGAGGGTGCCTCTGCTCATGGCCCAAGCCTGCCACTTACCCCTGCTTTGAGCATTTGTTCTAGAGCACCCTGCAAGCGCTCTTCTGATGCCATTTTGAACTCATGACCCTGGCTGGCATGTGGATGATGAAGAACCGAGAGAAAATCCTACTCCCAGCTGCCTCTGGCGGGGCTGGTTCTGACCCATCTTTTTCCTCTGGTTCATGGAGGACAGATAGTTCATGAGTCCAGCTTGGCAAGCCCAGTAGCCTTCCTATGTGAGCAGGACTGCAGCTGGTTGTGCTTGCTCTATGCCATTTGTTGAAGGGCAATGTAAGTCTCAGAACCCCCTGTGGACCCCAAAACCCAAGAACTACAAAAAGGCCTTAAATTAATTTCCTTTGTATTTCTTTCAGGCTAGTCTGTGGGCCTCTCATGGGTACACAGGCTCTTGTTCTTCTGCTGGACTCTCAGAGACTTGAACAATTTCCATGCTCTTCTGTTCACCTGGAACAATCTTTCCTAGCTCTTCATCCCATGGATGGGTCCTTCTTTTCCTTTAGGACTCAGTTTCTTCTGAGAGGCTTTCTCTGACGAAACTACCACCATGCTGTTTGCAATATTCTATTGGAGCATGGTCATGTTCTTTGAACCACTTAACCACAATAGTTATGATGTATATATCTACTTGTTTACTGCTTTTCTCTCCAAACAGAGAGTAAACTACCCAATCTCTGTTATTCCTTGCAATACTGCTAGCATCTGGCACACAGTAGGTTGTCAAAAAATATATACTCATTGAACAGATCCATGAGGCTACTGTCAACCCCTGAAAATGACCAGAACCCTACTTTAGTTTTCCCAGAAAAGTTCAGAAACAACTCTGCCTCTCTCCCCCTAAATTAGGAGAGTAGAGAGAAGAGTGAGCATAAGTAGAGAGAAGAGTGAGCATAAGATATTTCCAGCAAGACTTTCATTGCTGTCCAAGAAAAATATTAATAGGCTAAGCTAACACCCTTGTGCCCAGACATGTCTGCCCCTACCAGCCAAATTGCCAATGTTTCCCACTCTGCCCGGTTGGGCAACCTGTGCCAGAAGCCCCTGTCTCCCTTTATGGTTAACTCTGAGAGTTGACTAAAGAATTGTTGGCACCTCATTTATCCCCTGGCATCCTCACAGCAAGAATTAATCATCCCCATGAGACTTGTTTATGTGCTCTATTGATTTTGATAGTTCTGGTGCCTTTAGTGGGGGCAGCCCTCTGCCTAGAGTGTGTAGAGGGCCAGGATGTTTCCCTGTTCTGCTACCCCGGTTGCTCACAGTGACACCAATCCAGTTCCTTTCTGTTCCATTCAACCCAGTCCAACCTTTACAGAACTCCTACAGTGTTGATAAATACTGGTTAATGAAGCTGTTCGTGAAAACATAGGAGGGACTTCTTCCAACGCATGGTGGTGGGGTTGGCTGGTTCTCATTGGGAACCTCTGGGTGCTGGCACCACTCTCTAGGTCTCTGGATCTTGATGGGAGGAGTGTCGCTTTGATGGCTTGTTCACTGCAGCTTCCATGGTGACTGGTGACCGTTTCTGTCAAGACAAGGAAGCTCATTTGAACAAGTGGTCTCTTGAATCTTTTTAGTGCCCCTTTTCTTCCCCATTTTACTCTCATGTCTTGTCTCCAACACTGATACTTTTTTCCTTCTCTTCCTTCTCTGTAAGATGCACATGGACACTTTCAGGGATATCAGTCGCCACCAGGCCTCTTGGATCATGGTAGAATCTGTCCTGAGTCAGAGAGGCTACCTCAATACCTCACTCAGTATTTCGTTTATTGTAATTCATTTCAAATGATTCCTTTTGTTATAAGTTTACTGTGATTCCTTTCAAAAGCCTTAGGAGGGCACATTCTATGGGCCAAGTACTCTAAACCTTGCTTACAAGATAACTCACAATGCAATGAAGAAAATAGATGCTTAAGCAAAAACATAAATAAAAGCAAATGCTCATGTTTCTATTCTACACATACATGTACATAAATGTGGATGTATGTGTAAACATTCTATGGGGTCGTTGTCAGACCCTGAAAATGGCCAAGTTCCCAAATTAGTTCTTGTTGTATTTCTGACTGGTACGAATTTATTAATATATTATATTTATATAATATATTATATTATAATATTATATTATATTATAATATAATATATAAACCCTCTTTATATCAGGGGTTTCAAATTCAATTGCCTACATGACTCAGGTCATGAAATAACTGGGTCAAAAATGAAATAAGCTGTAGGACTTTTGTGTATTGGAGAGAGCATGCCCAGTCAAAGAAAGTCAGTGGCTTACCCAAAGTTGTTTGATTATTGCTACTCGAAATGAAAAACCACACTATTGCCATATCTTTTGACTGTTCAGGAGTAACATGGGAATCCAAATTTCTCATGTGACATTTCCCAACATTTAAATCCTGCCACTGGAAAAAAAAATCCAGCCTTGTTCTGAATATAGCTCATAGTCACCAATTATTAAGATGGATATGCACCATCTTATGCACCAGAAATGCAGACTTATTTATGAAAATTTTAGCTCAGCTGGAAATCATGTGGGCTAATTTCAAGGGTTTTTAGACACCACGTATCAGTCCATCTCATGAGGCCTGCCATCCTCAGCTGCCCCGTGTCACTGTCTATTCTCAGGTGATCCACTGTCCTCCAAAAGATTCCTCTGACTTGTTGCCGTTCATGTGATGGGGCCTCCAGAGATCAGGAGATGCCCCCACAGATCACTCAGAGTCCTGTTACTGCCTTGACCTGTTCTGGATTTTGTTTGTTCTTCCTTCCTCTCTCCCTTCTGGTGAATTCTGCCTTTCCCGAATCCTGCTGCTGTAGGATCTCCTTTTCTTCACATTTCCTCTGCTCTCCTCACCTCCTGGCAGAGATTGATTTGATTGGCTATTGATGAAAACTGTTTGTTCTTCCTGGGCACACGACCGGACTTCTGGATTCCTGGGCCCCTTCCCAGTCTTCCCTGCAGTGAGGAGAGACCATGTGACTGTGTAACCCGTGACGTTTGCTCAAACTGACCCAAAGCGCCTCTGCAGGAAGCACTGCTCCCCGCGCCAACTTGCCCTTCCTCACCCGGTGGATCCCTGTAGGTAACCAGGGCAGCCTGAACAGCTGAGCATTGACTACGGCCAGGCCACAAGGTGGAAAAATCCTGGGTCCTTGTGTGAATACTTGGGGGAGAGCCGCCCGCTGCTCAGAACCTCCTGCTTTCTACTTGGCCTCGGTGAGAATTTAACTGCCATTATGCTTGAGTCGTTATCTGTGAGGTGTGTGCTAGCCACTATTAGATGCCAGCCAGATTGTGAGCCGTGTGATACCAGGAGACTGCTGCATTGGTGTTTTCCTAGCTGTAGTCCCAGAACCCTGGCACAGGGGCAGACACACCAGTGGTGCTCAGTAAATGCTTCTGGAATGAAAGAACGAATGGATGAATGAATGTCTCCATACAACTTGAGAGCTGGTAGGGACTGAGGCATCATACATCCCACTCATCATGTTATAGCACATAAGGAAATGAAGGCTCACAGAGAAGAGGTGACTTGTCCATGGTCAAAAAAACAGTTAATTCCAGAACAAGGATCAGCAAGCAAGGAGCCTCAGTCTGTTATCTTTCACCAGCCATGTTTCCCTCCAAGGTAACCATATTTATACCAGCCATTGTTAAGGAAGGAAAGGGATAATTTCATGTCCTAACCTCTACCCTATTTTCTCGACAAGAATGAGTTGCGTAGTCATATGTTTCACATGTGAAATATGCAATGAGTGGGCCATACTGCTTTGCTGGGGCTTCATGGGAAACCCCTTTGTAAATCCCAGAGGAGGAAACACACGTAACTGTCATCTGATCTGGACCTTACAGAGTTAGGGAAGCCATCCTACAAGTGGACTTAAATGGGGATTTTGCAGAAAAGGTTGAATCTGGTATGCGGGATAAAGTCTTGGAATAGGATGCTGTGTAGACCAAAGCCCAGAGTCAGCAAAGGCTGCTCTGTACAGCTGGAGTAGTCTTAGCAAGACTGAGGCCCAGTCTGACTGATGGGCTGTTGGCAACTTGGCCAAAAAATAAAAAGGCGGACAGATAGTAAGACTCAAAGATTATATTTGATAGTTGGTACTTATCTCTTTTATTTGAATGAAAGCAATAGGTACACATACATATCAACTCCATTTCATCTAAACAATATCCATTTCATTCAACATTTATGTGGAACACCTTTACCCACTCATACACAGACTTATGTGTACCCAACCACTGACTCCAAGTTTCCCACAAAGACCATTGAAAACTCAACTCTCTGATTGAAGGACTGTAAAGTAAAGACTTCTGGGGCCATTATTCTTTGTTTCTGGTTTTACATTTCCATATCCTGTAACCTATGTCTTTTAACTATTTTTCCAAAACAGGCATAACTTGAGAAGTTCTGGTTGTCCTATTAACCCTCACTCTGGCATTGACCGTGTCTACCATGAAACCAGTCTGGATGGCAGGTCGCTCTAAGTGATGCAAGTAACATTCATATTTATTCGCTGTCTTTGAGCAGGGTTGGGACGAGCTGGGACTCCGTGCAATAAATGCATTGCCAACTTCAAGAACTCAAGGTGGGGAAATACATGTTTTTCCTAAAAGGTACTTAGTGCTTGCAATTATTTCCCTTGAGGGTACAGTGACTATTTTTGATCAGTCAATGCTGGAGAAGGGATAGATTCTAAACCTTCAGAGATGAGGGATCTGTCTTCTCTAGTCTACTCACGTTCAGAGTGTTTGGGGCCAAGATGAGACTGGTATTCACGGATTGGCATTTTAGCCACAGCGTGCTAATGCACAAACTCCTATGTCACTGGTCGCAGCAGGTCAAGGACCATAGTCCAGGGAGTCAGACGGTAGTGTCACCTCCAGAGAGGCCTGCCTAGGACAGCATGGGCAGAGACACTTGAAACTGGCACCATTCCAGTTAGCACGCCTGGTTGTTTTATTCTTAAAACTGAATCTAATGCTGAGCCCAGCACTGGCCCCGAGAGTCTGAGGGACTGAGTTAAGGGAAACCTGCTCTGTCCCCTCCTGTGGAGGACCGCTCTCATAGGTCACTGTAAGCCTAACGTTTGTCCAGTTAAGTGCACAAAAAGGTAGCTTGCCCCATCCTCAGAATGTGTAGGACTTTTCTAGGAGGAGCACCTGAAAAGGTCGACATGGTTGAGCTTGGGGAGAGAAGTACAAAAGGAGAAGCAGGTGCGCGCAATGTTGTGGAAATATTTTCAGTGGTCAGTTGCTCTGTGCTTATATGTATTATGTCACATGTCCACAAGGGTAGCTACCTGTACCGTGAATGTTTCTTATTCTACTCTGAGAATAAGGTAGGGTAGGGAGGACAGAGGAGTGAAGTAGAGAATTTGAGAATTTTAGAAATCGTATCTTAAAGGTTGTTTCCCGTATTTGATTTTTTAACGAGTTGCATAGAAAGTTAACGAATTACAGAGAAGGAAAGGGGAAATCCCTCTTATCTGAGCTGTGTCATTGTGGTATTGTGCAAATTTGTATTTCTGCAATCCCAGGACCGACTCAATGACAGTCTTCTCTCTAAGGATGGGACAAAAACTGCTTCTTCCTACACCTTTCTGAGTTGCCCCATAGTTTTCACAGGCTTCCCCCTTCTCCCTCCAACACAGTCTGCAGCATTGCAAGATTGGGCAATGACCTTTTCACACTCTCAGAGTCCTCTGGTCATGTTGCAATTACAAATGTAATAGAATCTGCGTCAAGTTCTGTTTTGAGCCTTCCTGTTTGGTTGAGCCTTGTGCAGCTCTTTAGCTCTTCTTTTGAACTGGCAACATTTGGTGTGTAGGAGTAGGCACCTGCAATTATTTTCGCCTTATCTGTTTTCAAAGTCTGATTTTTTTTAAAGATATTTATTTATTTATTTGACAGATAGATACAGAGAGAATACAAGTAGACCGAGCAGCAGGCAGAGGGAGAAGCAGGCTCTCCACTGAGCTGGGAGCCTGATGCAGAGCTCGAGCCCAAGACCCTGCGATCATGACCTGAGCCAAAAACACACACTCAACCGACTGAACTTCCCAGGTGCCCTCAAAGTCTGATCTTTTAAGAAAAAGAATCCTGGTCAAAAAAAAAAAAAGGTGCATTCTCCCAGCCTTCCCCAGAGTCAAAGTGCTTCAGACTTTCCAGGGTAATCCACACGTGAGCGCAGACCAAGCTTGAGAAAGTGGAGCCCAAAGGGGAAAAGAGGGTTTGTGAGAGTTCTGAGCAGATGGAGGGAGGGTTTTTATTTTTAATTAGGGGCTTATTTAGAATGGAAATCTGTATGTAATCTGAACTGCTGTGTGCATGCCGGCAGACATTAAATGAGCGAACAATGGGAACCTCTGTTGGAACTCTATCTGAACTTCAACTCTGTTTTCCATACCTCAGTTGTCCAGGTAACTATACTGTTGAATGCAGTGACTTACCTGTACGGGACTTCTCAGACTGAGCCCAGGGAAACTGTATCCAGCCCCCTGTTGATGGCGACGTGGGGACGGAGAGTGAGAGAGAATGAATCCCTATTGCAAACTGAAATGCCTTTGTCCCCCTGTATTAAAGGCTTGTTTCCAAATCTGGGGCAAGTACGTAGAATTCTCCTTTCTCTTTCTTCTGTCAGAACAGACGAGTCTTTTCCCTGTGCACCTTCCTAGTTCTCAGTCATCTGATAGCTTCAAGGGGGGACCAGTTAAAAACTTAGGCTTGGAAATGCTGCCTCTCCCTTCTGCAGCCTCAAGCTGCTCTTGGGAGCCATGTCGAGAACTCATGTAAACATATTTTCTTTTCTTTTTTGAAAGTTCACATTGCCTTCTTGACCTACTTTGTATACAGTAAGGCTGGAGCCAAAAAATTCCTCTGCCTCATCTTGTGGGGGCTTTGCCTGCCTTGTCCTGACTTTTCTCTGTGTACCAGTATTTCTTGGCGGAGGTATTTCCATTATTTCCTGCTGTCCTGGGACGAGGGATCAAAGCCCCCCACCGCCTAGCAATAACGGATGAGGTAAATCGAGCAGAGAGAATAACTCATTGATTCAGGGTTTGGGGGAGAATGAGAAACATAGAGCTATGCTGTGCTCAAATCCAGGCCTCTTCCCTATCGTTCTCTCTTTTGAAATAGCTGAGTTCTTTCAAAATAATATGGCATGTGGGAAGAGAGCACGCTAGGACATCATCTGAGAGAAACCTATCAGTGCGCAGACAAACCTTGAGAAGGATTAAAAAGTCAAACTTCAGGATTATTGTTGTGAGGTTATGAAGCGATTTCTTCCAAGGAGCCTCAGGAAATGTTCATAAGCGAATTTGATCTATCTTTTTCTTGAAGATCGAAGAAGTAATTCAGTACGCGATCCAGTAAGGAGGGTGTGCCCTTCTCTTGAGGAAGGAGGTAAATAAGAAGGCAGCCTTTGATGTAGTATAGGAATGGCATCACCGAGATGGGGAAGAGAGCAGGAGAGGAATGGAATTTTCAAAGAGGAAACTAAGACTCAACATGATTTTAAAAATTACTTACGAAAGTTTATAAAAATATCCTTATTTAATAACTTGCTGTCAGTGGACTGGGGCCAATTAACTTAGAATAGGTAGAATTAAGTGCAGCAAAAAGAAGAATTGGAGGGAAGAAACATACCACCACCCACTGGGAAGGAGGGGAAGATTGTGAACACATTCACTCATTAATAAAATTTTCTGCTTATGAAATTTAAAAAATTCCTCACATTATTACTCTCTTTGCATGACTCAAACGATTATGGTTCCTTGTGGTGTGTAGGAAAGGTGGGTCTGGAAAAGGTACTCCAGATGTAAAATTCAGATTGTCTTGGCAGGTAATACAACCAAAGGCGTTTATTCTCTGTGGTTTTCCACGCCACTCTCTTTGGAAGGACACACCTGACGGGAGGCAGATGCAAAGCACGAGGGGAGAGGAGTAAGAGAACCCAGGCTGGCTCTTTGAGAGAAAGAACGGTCCTTTAGAGTCTGGTTTGGGCAAGCAGAAAAGCAGTTGTGCCCACCAAAGAGGGAATTTCAGGAAGACAGAGATGAGAAGTGAATACTGGGCCTTTTGGCACAGGAATATGTCCTTAGGAGCAAAGCAGATGTATCTTGTTGGATTTGGGGTTATGACACTGGTTACACTCAGATCATCAAACAGAATTTCATGAATCAATGCCTCATTCTTAGGCGTTAACAAAATAATTCAACAGTTTAAATCGCATAGTGGAGGCTGATTTTTTCACATATTCATCAGTCAGTCTACAATGTTTATAAACCTAGTAATGTTTGGAGGCTGGGGAGCCACTGGGGCAGAGAAAATTAGATTTCAGTTTTGAATCACATTTTTTCCCCCTCCTTATGATAATCTAATCAAGTCTTTCAAGGCCCTTTAACAGTTTCCCTCATAATCTGGACACTTACGTCTGCTGCTCCTTGGATGTATTACAATCATTAAGAGCTATTCATTTTAGTAAAAGCTTATGTTAACCCTTTGAGAGAGAGAGAGAGAGAGAAAGAGACCAAAGAAGAGATCTTTATGTGCAGTCAGACCCTGGGCAGTCCCTGGGAATTTGTAACCAACAAACTGAACTGTTTGGAACTGAAGGCTAAAAATGGCTCTACAAACAATAACCATAGTCAATATTAACCGCGTATTTATTATGCAATTGGTGCTAAGTTATTCCTAATACGAAGGTTAATGTTTATGTGCCAACTTGACTGGACTAAGGGATATCCAGATAGCTGGTAAAGCATTCTCTCTGGGTTTGTCTGTGAGGGTGTTTCTGGAAGAGATTAGCATTTGACTCAGAACGCTGAGTAAAGAGGATCTACCCTCACCAGTGTGGGCTGGGAGCATCCAATCCATTGAGATTTTCTCTCTCTTTTTGAGCAAGGACATCTACCTTCTCCTGCCCGTGGACATGGAAACTCCTGGTTCTTGGGCCTTCAGACTCAGACTAGGAGTAGTTACATCATCTGATTCCCCTGATTCTCAGGCCTTCAGCGGGGACTGAATTATAATACTGGCTTTCCTGGTTCACCAGCTTACAGACCACGTATTGTAGATGTCAATTCCCATAATAAATCT
>JAQQSY010005403.1:0-11682 GCA_028646535.1 Procyon lotor | reverse complement strand
TGCTCTATCTGAATTCCTGACCCACAGAATCCTTGAGCATCGTACTACAATGGGATATTTCACACGGCAGTGATAACCAGAACACAAAATTAGGCTGCGAGTCCACATGGTCTCTTGTTTCCTCTCTTTCCACATCAGCATCATTGTTCTCTCTCTGTGTAGATGCCTTTCCTTTGTGCCCATAAGCCAATGTGGTCCTCCTAGGCCTTGCTTTACATCACTCCTTCATTCGAACCCTCGAGTAGCCGGGTCATAAACGCAAGCACACGACTTCAGTGTCTGCAACGAGTAGGCTCCCTGAGTGCCCTGTGTGGGTTTGTGCGTGCATTTACGATACGCTGACCCCCTCGCGGGCTGCTTTGGTTTTCGTAGCACTCGCCCCTCTTTGCAATTACGTACTTTCCTTGTTTTCATGTGTGTTATCTTCTCCGTTGCCGAAACATAAGCTCAAGAGGTCAGGCTCTCTGTCAGTCTTGTCAACTATTGTGTCCTAGGCAACTAAAACAGTGCCTGCAACACAGCAGACATGCAGGAATATTTATGCAGCTTACAAACACCCGTAGATTCTCACACGTACGAGACAAAAGTCACAACAGCCCACCTGTCCATCCCTGCGGTGTGAGCGTGGTAAAAGCTGAGGCAGCGGCTGGCAGCAGGGGACCCATTCTGGTCTGGCTTCTTCATGACTGTCCTTGGGGCACATGCTCAGATTCCCAGGAATCCCATCAAGTTTCCTATGACTCTGCAGTGATTTTTCGTTCTAGGCTTATTTTCCTCTTTGTTTGCTAGTGTTGGAGATGCTACATTTTAAAAAATGTGACTTTTAAATGTTTTCCAAAAACTTAGCTAACTTTCCATCTCTCGTTGAGTCAGTGATCCGCTTGGTGTCCCATCTCTTCCTGGTGGCTGCTGATGGCCAGGAGTCCAGGACAGGCAAGGGGCTGATTGTGGAATAACCCTGCATTCAGGCCTCTCTGGCCTTCCAACGGAGGGTCTGGTGGGTGTGCGGATGAGAGAACTAGGGACACCACTGGGGCCTTCTTTGATTCAGGAGTAGGAGCTCCCATACCCTGTTGCAGGTAGAAGGTAGTGTAATCCTTATGGAGGAAAAAAATTGACCTCAGAGACACAAAGGGAAAAATACAAAAAGACAAATGCATATTGCTGCAATACTTTTAATAGTAAAGGATTGGAAACAACCCAAATGTCAATCAGGGGTGACTGCTTGAATAAACAAGGGTATGCATGATCTCATAGTTGAGCATTTAATAGGAGAACATTCTACCTGGTTCTATGGAATGATATTCAGTATACTGTTATGGGGGAAAAAAAGCAAGACGAAGGTAAGTGTGAAATAGTGTGCTATCATTTATCATTTGTGTGTGTGTCTGTGTGTACTTTTTTTTATTTAATGGAAGGGTGAAATGGAAAAAAATTGTATTATCTAAGGCAGAAGGAGGAATAGGTGAAGGGAACCGGGTCAGAATACAAATTTCTCTGAAAACAGCTCATTTCGTGGATTAGACTTTGGAGCCATGTAAAGAGTTTATATAACTATAAAAAAATTAAAGTGAAAAAAGCAATGTCTAAAAATTTAAGCAAAATAAAGTGAATAACCATAACCCTGATTCAAGTTTGGAACATAACCACTATTCCAAGTTATTTTAAAATGGTAATTTGACTGAACATCCCTAATGGCAAAAACCCTAAGGACAAAAAGAATTGCAAAAGAAAATTTTAACTGTTGTCAGTAATTATTTTTTATGATAGTTTGGGCATCGTTATTCTGAGGATTTAAAATGATATGTAATTATTTTGGTGATTTTGAAAAAGAGGTTTTTAGAATGAGTAAAAGAAGAGCAGATGTAAAATCAATAAAGTGACATTAAAAACCCTGTAGTCCTGAGTTGAATTGGAAGTACCATTATAAACTCATGTAGTTAAAAAAACAACAAACTCATAGTACATTATTTCCTAGTTCTATCCACTAACACCAAGAAACAGTGACCAAACCACTACCAACGAGCACTCCTAGCACCCAGATACGGGTCTCTAATTATTATCCCCCACTAAGAGGAACCAGGGATCCCTGGGAATCACTGGATGACTTCAGGGCTGGATCATAAAATACACAAGATGGGCTTGAAACATCTTGTCATGCAAGATAACTACAAAATATCAAAGACCAACCAGGGTCATGTCAAAAGTCAGCCAACATAATGCAGTTCCCAAGAGTCAAAGATGGGATACTTGGAGTAACAGTAAAAGATAACAATTGCAGTGGACTGAAACACACATGAAATGTGTTTAAATCATGAGCTCATAAAGTACTCAAAGAAAAGGAAACAACTCTCACTGGACAGTTTGGAAAGGTGCCAGAAAACCACCTTGGAAACTGAGGAAGGGGAAAAAGTCAAGAATTTACACTGCCTTCCTCTACAAACCAAACCTCAGGGTAACCACATGAATAATTGATAGAAGTAAGTTTCTCTTTATAAAGTACGCCAGCTAACAAACAAACAAGAAACATCAGCACGAGAATGTCTGCAACCCCTAAAGAGGTTGCGGGTCTACAATAATGAATGGCTGCTACCATCAGAAGAGAGAGGCAACCAGAGATTACGTGGCTCCCCCAGAAGTACCTGTCACCACCAATAAAGTAGTCTTGCACAAATAAACACAAGTGGATTCTGACGAAATCTCTTGATCCAACTACAGATGTATAAGGAATAGGACAGAGGAACATGTTAAAAGACACTGCAGAGACGCACCCGGCAAGACCAGGCTATGAGAAATTCTCCCGGACACACCATCCAGTACTGATTTCTAACAGGTCCCCAGGTGATTCCGGTATGCGCTACTGGGTGAGGGCTGATGTTACATTTAAAGGAGACTCAAGAGGCATGACCACAAATTACAGAGCACGGACCTAACTCAAACAAAGAAGAACTCCTGAGCCACTCAGAAGTCTGAACAATGACTGAGTTGTTGAAGGTACTAAGGAATTATTGCTAATTTTTAAGCGTGATTGGTGTGGAGGTTAAGCCCTTTCAGAAGTCCTTGTGGTTTCGAGATACATGTTGAAATGTCTCCTGATGAGATGATATGATGTCCAGGATCTGCTTCAGAATCATCGTGGGCTGGGGTGAGAAGGGTGGGGGGAAGGTTGGCTGTGTGGTAATTGTTGAAGCTGGTGGTCTGGATGTGGGATTCACCGCACTATTCTACGTCTGTACATGTTTGCAACTATGTGTGACGACAAATTTTACAAGCTCCCTGCCAATGACAGGAAGCTCTCTTCTTACCTCAGAAGGGGTACAACTCCTAGCTACTCCGTTTACTCCTCCCTCCTCTGGCCTAGTGCGTACCACAGCTCAGAAAGGACAGGGGCGAGGTTGGTTTCCGCAGGGGAAAGTGAGTGGTGGAGAGAGTGCAGAGACAGGGTATTGCCCAGGGAGGAAGGGCCCAGGCCTCATCCACAAGAGGGGGTCCCAAGCCGCCAGGCATTGATATATGGGTGCTGCGGGGCAGGGCTGGATGTGGGATTTCGTAAATGGGAAGCAGCTTTGATGACGGCAGGTTGGTGATGTAAACCACTGGTTTAAGGTTGGGCCTGCGTGGCATCCCAGTTATCATCAGACACTAGCCTAGGCAGGGCACGTGCTCTGTAGCTCCCCAAGTCACTCCTCGCCTGCTGGGAGGCGAGAGGCTTGCCCCTCGGAACCAGTCCTGCTCCCGGCAGGAAGGAGGAATGCACCGCTGTGACACTGTACTTTCAGGGTCACGGCCATGCCCTTGGACTGCCCTCTCTAGTGTTCTGCACAGGGGACTGGATGGCACGCAGGCTTCTAACCCGAGTCACAGCACCATTTGAAAACGCGAGTCTGTGGCTAATAGTTTGAAGACAATCTTGTAACAACCCACTAAGGCAGATTTGCAGACCCTCATTCTGTTGTTGGGAGAGACCGCAGCCGAGCCATTGGGAGAAGAAACATGTCAGAAGCAGCTCTTGACTGTGTTTCACTCTTCAACAAAGTAAGAGAAGGATAGGTTTTTCCTGGAAACCATCTTGGTATATGGCTTGATCACTAAGCGGGCAACACACTTCCCCTGGCTCCGTCTCATACCAAGGCAGATACGGGGAATTTTAAAATAAAAATTCTGATGAAATGTCACCTCGATTAGCATGTATTTGGACACTGAAATCTCCTCTTAGTTCATCTGGTTCTTAAGCTTTAACGTGAATGGCTCCCCCCCCTCCCCACGCCCCTCCCCCCACGCCCCAGCTGCGCTCGCCTTCTTCAGTCACCCGGAGAGCACTGCCCCTTGGCTTCTGCATCAAGAGTAGGAGGCTTTGGAATCAAGGTAAATTCAAGCCTTTTCTTAAGCTCATCACAGCCAGGTGTGGCCTTACCAGTCTCCCATTTGGCCAAGCCAGCTTTCTATTGGCGGCACAATCCCAAGGTCACCTCCACGGTTTCTATATTGTGCATTTACCCCAGTGGGTCCGGCCTAGCTTGGAAGAGAGCCAGGTATCCCTTCCTGGAAGGGCCTGAGCTAACTCATGCAGGGAAAGGCCAGGTGGGCATGGAGGAGCAATAGACTTTATTTCTTCAGTTGCGAGACCAGGTTACGTTCTGAGATACGATTTCTCAAAGGGGTATTCATTCCGGCACAACTTAGGCTTTCATGTTGGTTCCTTGGTCTAGAAGAATCTGCGTGGGGGTTCCGGGCCCTGCCGTGGCCTTCTGATGAGAAGGCTGGCCGGCGTGTCATAGAAGGGGATGCAGACAAGAACACCGTGCCGTGCTGCGGTGGGAGACCCACTCCCCATGCCGCACGAGCGGGGCGTGACTGGCCCTCAGCCCGCCCGAACCACTTTGTAACACGGCTTGACTCTAACCAGACGGGGGACTGACAGGCATCTCAAACACATTCCCTCCCCAGCCGGCTCAAACTCCCAGTGCCATTCAGCCAGCATTTTGAAGAACTGCCCACTTCCCTGTAAAGACTTGAGAAAGTTAGTGCATCATCTACGGGAAGAGCTTAAAGCAGAAAACCAAAAAAACCCCAAACAAAAAAATGGTGATGGCAGCAGCGTGGGTCCCGTAGCTGCCCTTCTCTGCCGCTCCCCAGAAGCCTGGGGGCACCGGCAGGGAGGAGGGTGGGCGAGGACAAGGCGGGCAGGGAGAGACAGCTGTCGCAGTCGGGGCCCACAGCTGGATCCCGAGGGAAGAAGCGAAAGGAGCCCAGATCTCCCCACCGTAGTCACCACTGCCCCCTCCCCCGCCCCGGCTGCCTTAGAAGTCATAAGGGGACACAAAGATGGTGACCTTGGACACGTGGTTGGCTTGGAAGGAGCGGTCCAGGTATTCCGACATGTCAACATCCACCTCTAGCGTCTGCGGCCCCTCCAGGGTCTGCACAAGGATCAGCTCCCCCGTCTGCCTGTCTGAGCGCTGCATCACAAAGTGGCCCCGGCTGTTCCCGCCCACGATCCCAAAGCGCAGGCTGTTGGGTCCAGGTCGGCCGGGGGCTGAGGCCGTGGCCATGCGGAAGAGCGTGATGGGCGTCTTCAGGTTGGAGGGCAGAGAGAGGTAATGGAAGGAGATGGTCTTGGGCAAGTGGCGGCAGGGTCGGCTGTCCATGGGGCAGGGGTTTCGCTCACACTGGCTGGAACAGAGAGGCCAAAAGGGAGAGAGTCAGCCATGGGGAGCCTCGAGGGGCTGCTCTGACCTGGCTTGTCTGCCCCACTGCCTTCCTGCACAGGCCTCCAGAGTGACCCTTTCTGGCCACAGTCCCTCGGCCCAGGGGCTCAGAGGGTGGCGGGTGGCAGGTGTGGCCCGGCAAGGTATGTATGCACGTACACGTTTATTTATACATGCAGTTATGAGAGTCCTTACAGACAAGGAGAGCCGGGAAGATAAACCAGGTGCCCCTTCTGCCCGTGCCAGCACCTCTGTCCATAATGGTGGGACCCCAGCGGGCAGCGGCCAACACCCTGGATTGTTGTGCTCAGCGCGAGGCAAACAGCCAGCATTGATTTTTTTTTAAAGATTTTATTTATTTATTTGACAGAGAGAGAGAGAGATCACAAGTAGGCAGAGAGAGAGGGGGAAGCAGGCTCCCTGCTGAGCAGAGAGCTCGATGTGGGGCTCAATCTCAAGACCCTGAGATCATGACCCGAGCTGAAGGCAGAGGCTTTAACCCACTGAGCCACCCAGGTGCTCCTCACCCAGCGTTGATTCTTAAAGAGGAAACCCTGTCTTTCTTAACCATTTGGAATCAGGATCTTGTGGAAGTGCTTCTGGTATTTCTCTACTTATCCAACACACAGATACAATTTAGCATATATCGTGACTCATATAATTAGTTATGTAGATTGCATATCGAATCTGGCCAATAGTCATGAATGTCCCCACAGGCTGCGACCTACACAGTCCCTTCACTGAGTGACTTCGGCCACTGACCTTCTTGATGCTTCTACTCTGCCGTAGCCCAAAGAGCGACTCACTTATCTGAGTCTGTGAAGTTAATTCATCCTAAAGACAATGCTAAGGCTCTTGTGATCTCTTTTTAAGAAAATACATGTACTTTGTGATAGTTGTCATTACTCTCCCGAAAGGCCTGTCTCCCACCTTTTGAAAACAACCACCACCATAAACCATCAAGTGCTGAGAATACCAGAAATCAAACCTAAACCAGTGAAAAAGTCGATCAATATAATGCAAAGTGTACGGGACATGCAGTGTGCCATGAACCAACCAGTTAGTGGCCATGTGAGCAGAAGATGATCCTCTCCCAAACCTGTAATATGTACCTGCCTCCCAGTAATGTCACCACAGTGCCCTTCCTGCCAGTGTCGCCCCACCCCCACAGAGCTGCACCCCTGTGGCTATAATCCCGTCATCCTCCCCGTCAGCGGAGGAACTCCTGGAACATGGACTCCTATCAGGGCAAACTGGGTTCCCACTGCACAGAGCAGCAATGCATTGAATGCAACCACCAAAGGGTCACGGGGACTCAGAGAAGCCAGAGTCCCAGCTCCCTGCCTTCCATCTTTCCTTGGATCTGACTGTATCTTCTCCTAAGAACCTCTGAATCTTGCCCCAGCCCCCCTGGGAGGCCTGGGTGAGGGACGTGGTGCCCAGCCATGGGTGGCCCTGGCTCTACTCACAAGGGAGAGGTTTTCACGTAGCTCACGTTGCCGCTGCCCTCGGGGCACTCCGGGCTAACGCACTGGAAGCCTCCACCGGTGTTGATGCACATGGTCCCCCGGGGACACACGAGCTGCGGGCTCACACACTCATCGACGTCTGAAATAAGGGACAGTCAGGAAGGGTGAAGATCCCTTGACGTCCCTTCTGTCACAGGACCACATGAAAAACCCGGCCAAGCGCTGGAATGTGGCGGGCCTTCTGAATACCCAGTACTTATTTTTCAAATGGGAAACCCTGTCGTCGTTTCACTGTTTGAAATCCAGACCTCGAGGAAGGCTGCAGACCGTGCTGGGGAGCTCCCCTCCCCGGGATCCTGTGCTTTCCACGGGGTAGACAGGTGACAGGGAGGCACAGGGAGAGTGACCGGTCCCAAGTCACGACGCTTCTCTCAGAGCTGCCTCCTCCTCAGTCTAAGGGCCCTGGGGTCTCCCCTCAATGTCTATTTTCAGGCCCTTTAAGAGTCAAATCTTCTGGAAAACCTTTCTCCTCAGCCTCGCCCCACCCCAAATGCAGATGTCCTCACTCTCCTTTGTATGAAGTCTCTGCTGCTGCCTTCGCCCCAGCTGGAGGCTGTTTCTTCCCAATCTGCACACTCCTACCTGGCCCTTCTTGAATACTTGTGGGATGGAGGTTCCGAGGAAGGGTAGGAGGGATGAGTGGTTGGAGGGATGGATGGATGAATGGAGGGATGGATGGATGAATGGAGGGATGGGGGAAGGAAGGGATGGATGGTTGGAGAGATGGATGGAGGGAGGGAGGGATGGAGGGATGGAGGGAGCGTTGTATGGACAGATGGAGGTGTCTTCTTCTCCAGTCCCAGGTTACCCACTCCTCTGACCCTTGCAGCAGAGCCCCACTAGAACGTCACTGGGGAACCACCTCCACTCTCACATTCTACCTGGGCTCACGGAGGAGCCCTCTGCCTTCTCCTCTGCTCCTTCTCCCCCAGTGGCCCAGAGCCGCTGTCTGGGCCCAGCCAGGCTCTCTCTCGAGCCCTGCAGCCCCTGCCTCTGCAGCAGCGTCACTCACCCTCACAGCTCTTGCCATCAGCCAGCGTCCGGTACCCGCTGGGGCAGGCACAGCGGTAGGAACCCGGGGTGTTCACGCAGGTATGCATGCAGAGCCGGGGGCGTCCCTCCTGCCCGTAGAGCTCGCATTCATTCACATCTGGGGACAGAAGTGCCCAGTATGACCAGGTGGTGGACATCCACCAACCATGAGCCAAGCTGGCTATGCCTCAGTTCCTGGAGGCAATGGCCACTGTGGCTAAGTGGCTGGGCCCAGGGGGGGTGGGCAAACCCTATCCCCAGCAGAGCGTCCAGGAGAAGAGCAAGCATGCTCCCCAAACTCCCCAGCCAAAGGCCCAGAGGACTGAGGGGAGGGCTGAGAGGGACCTGCATGGTAGACCCTAGATGGGTTCCTCTGTCTGAGGCTGAAGACTAACGGGGGACCCTGCAGAGGCTGGCAGATCAGGCAGGCAGCCCAGACTACCAGCCTGGACCCAGCCCCACCTGAACTGGCCTCATCTTTGGGATTCGAGGAAGAGGGTCTCGTTTCTGCTGCTGTACAATGAGGCAGTTTGCCCCAACTGGCCAGTTCTCCGGTTTGGGCCTACTTGGTTTGAGCTGTTCTCAGAAGGCACTTTGGTAACCAGGAGAGGTTAGCTAAAGCTGGCTGGGTCCCTAAACCTAAGTGGAGAGGGGACCAGGGAACAGGGGGCCTGCCTAACCAGCCCAAGGACTCAAGCTCCTCTCTGCCACCTGCCCCGTGTGAGTGCAGCCGGGATGGAGGGGAGAAGGGGGCTGGAGGCCCTTCTAGATGGGTGTGCGTGGTTTCCATGGCACTGTGGCTGGGTGCAGAGATGGGGCCAGCCCGGGCAGCCCTGGCTGCTTTCTCCACAATCTCGATTTCTTAGGATCGCCTCTGAGGTCTACGTCTCAGCAACCGTTAGGGTGACACTTACCTAGAACGCAACGTGGGCCGGGCTTCCTGGGACCTTGCCCGCCACCCCCCATCCCCTGGCCAGAGCAGCCCGCAGCAGGAGGGAGGCGAGCGGGAGCCCTGTCCTCTCCTGGGTCCTCCCCCTGCTCCCCGCCCCCTCGCCCCGGACAGAGCCCGGACCTACCCTGGCAGACGCTGTCGCCGGCCGCGGCGCCGCTCAGGTGGAAGCCGGCCTCGCAGCTGCATTGCTGCGTCCGCTCCACCTGCGCACAGCGCGGCGCGCGGCTGAAGGCGGGGTCGCCGGCCACGCTGCCGTCGGGGGCCGCTGCGGGGAGAAGACACCCTCAGTGCCGGGCCCTGGCGCCCCTGGCGCGCGCCCGACCTCGGGCAGGGGCCGGGACGAGAACCAAGACGGGGGCGCGGGCCCCTTCTCAGAGCTTACTCTGGAGTAGGGAAAGGAAAGACAAATGAGTCACCAGAAACCTGGGGCCGCCCAGGGGGGCTGGAGCAGGGGGAGCGCAGCCCGAGCGCACCTGGCAGGACGCCGCGGACCGAGCGACTGCCCCCAGAAGGCCCGCGGGCGTGTTCAGTCCACGTTTTCCCTTCAAAACGCTTAACAAGCACCAAAACGCTAACAGCGATGCCTGGAGCTTAAAACTATGGAATGTAATACACTACAGGGGTGGGGGATCTTTTTTGTTATTGTAATTTAAAATATACATATTCATTGATTTGAGAGAGACAGCCCTAGAGGAGGTGGGGGGCAGTGGGAGAGGGAGAAGCAGACTCCCCTCTGAGCAGGGTGCCCCTTTCGGGATTGGATCCCAGGACCCTGAGATCGTGACCTGAGGCGAAGGCAGTGGGTTAACTGACAGCCACCCAGGCATCCCTACTGTTGTAATTTTTTATACTTTTCTAAAGTATCTAAGCTTTTTGTCTTTAAACCAGGAACATCAGTTTTTATCTCTCTCTTTTTTTAAAGATTTTATATATTTAGTTGAGAGAGAGCGTATGCACATGAGTGGGGGCAGGAGCAGAGGGGCAAGGAGACTCCCCTCAGAGCGCTGAGCTGGATGTCACGCTGGAACCCAGGACCCTGAGATCATGACCTGAGCTGAAGTCAGACAGGTAACCCACTGAGCCACCCAGGGGCCCCAGGAACATCAATTTTCTAATCTCCCCCAAATTAATTAGTTTTTCAAAGTCTCCTGAGTATTTAGGGCTCCCCCTTGGTTGGGGGAGATGGTAGAGGAATTGGTGGTGAAAGAAATGATGCAGAAGAGGACATCTGAGGGGGCCCTGTGTGACTGCACCTGGGTAAGGTTCTCAGAGTAGCCAAATTCATCCAGCTGGAAAGCAGAATGGTTGTGGGGGGAGGCCCGGGGAGGAGGAAATGGGCAATTACTGTTTCAAGGGCAGAGTTTCAGTCTTGCAAGATGAAAAAGTGGAGGCGGACGATTGCACGACAGTGTAAATGTACTTAATGCCTCTGGCTTGTACACTTCAAATGGTTAGAATGGCAAATTTTATGTTAATGGTAAAATTTTATGTTATTGTGTTAATAATCCACTACCATGGGGGGGAATAAAGGTGAATGGATTAAAAAAAGTATTCCGAGAGAGGCTCCCCCTCAGAGCTGGGCAGACCCAGGCAGAGCCAAAGGGAAGGAAAGCTCCAGGCTGGGGGACCAGGTGAGCAAGAAGCCAGGATTTCGCTGGATTGTTCATGAGACCACGAGGACATCAGCTGGCTTCAGCTGCACCTGCTCCCTCCCTGCTCCCCTTCCCTGGGGAGGTTCTTGTGTGTGTGTGTGTGTGGGGGGGGATACTTTATATGTAAAGTGCCCCCCTGGACCTGAGGAGCAGCTGTTTAAGGTCCTCACAGTGGAAACCCTGGCATGGAGGGTTTAGAACGTTCAGGGTCCAGTACCAGCTCATTTGGGTTGAAAGAGGGCCCGTTTCCTCTTCCTTTCTGTTTATAAGCAGAAGGAAAGACAGTGGAGCTGTCAAGAAGGCCACAGAGAGGCCACGGAGAAGGCCACGGGAAGGCCACAGAGAGCAGCCCCCCGGGGGGTGGGGGTGGGGGATAGCGAGCTGCATTCTGAGAAAGCTCCCAGCAAGGCTGACTCAGCTGAAAGGAACCGAGACAATTAAGCAGCAGATCTCTGGGGGCAGCAGTGAAAACTGGCCTTGGACTGGGTATGACGCAAGAGTATCGAGTACTGACAAGGCCCCTGCTCTCTGGAGACTTCTGTTAACCACCGATTCCTCTTCCCACATGGAGATTCCACACAGAAATCCAGACAGACAGGACACTCCAGGGTTTTCTGGCACGGCAAGAGGATATCTTTAGGATTTGACTTTTTTATATAGGAAGTGTGAGTTACAGCTTAGTGTGGGAACCTTCGTAGATCCCTTATCAGATTGTCTTGCCCTCTGTGAAAACGGCCGCTTTGTGCCCTTTAGACCTGCTGGCTAGGGATGTATTAGGACTCGGGATGTGGATAATAAACTTGCCATGA
>JAQQSY010005402.1:0-11684 GCA_028646535.1 Procyon lotor | reverse complement strand
CACTGAGCCACCCAGGCGCCCCCTTTTTTTTTTTTTAGAGAATTTTTTTTTTTTTTAAGATTTCATTCATTTAATTGACAGAGATCACAAGTAGGTGGAGAGGAAGGCAGAGAGAGAGGGGGGGAAAAATATGAAACTTAAAATTCAATCAAAAGAATTTTCCTTGAAAGTGAATCTGGAACTTGTCAGAAATGCTTGATAGTGTTGGGGATGTTAATAAAGTATGCTAAATGCTATACTCCATCAGCACATTTAGTCACTTAGTGAATATTTATTAAATGCCTACTATGTATAAAGTACTATACTAGTCGATAAAAATAAGGACCAAGAAGTCCCTGTTTTTAGGAAGCTTATAGATAAGTGGAGATTGTGTGTGTGTGTGTGTGTGTGTGTGTGTGTGTGTGTGTACACAACACATGCAAATAGGGTGCAGTAATTTGTAGTAGATACTAAAGTAGAAGTCTTTGTAGGCTTAAACAAATGCTCCAAGGAAGCAGAGGGAAATCCATTTTGGTTGACCCTCAGTGGGCCAGACTTGCATTAAAGATAATAATTAAGATAAACTAATGCCAGTTATTAAATGCTGGGAAAATTCAGGAACATAGATAAAGATATTTTAGAGCTTTAAATAACCCTTAGCTCATAAGAGTATATTTTAATAACTCAAGAGAATTTTAAGGATAACGCCATGCAAATGAAATTTCAGGTCCCTGATACTTCTCTGCTTCAAGTCAATGAGAGATAGAAGTTCTCAAGTAGAATATCTGTGAATTCCTTGGGATAGTGAACCACAACTGTATGTGTATGAGCTTAAGTGAATTTCTATGGGTACTTGGGCCATATCTTGCATTAGAGTCCCAAAAAGTTTTGTGATAAAAAATTTAAAAGTTTTTTGAGTTTTTTAGAGAATTGGGCTAACCCTTAAGAACGCATGTTTTGGAGTGCAGAGTACATAGTTATAGTAATTGATAAATGTCCTAAGAGGCAAAAGTGTCTGCTATTCCTAAACTGTTTTCTCTAAAATCCCTAAAGGTAACACAATTAAGACATTTTTTTTTTTTTTAGTATTTTGACTTTTATACTTTTGGTTAAAAGTCTTATGACAAAAATTTATAGCCTGATTTATTTCTCAGCCAATGTAGGATGACCCACCATTTTCCTTCTGTTGATGGTTCAAGACTTAGGAAAATAGTCTTTCCATACTTCTACCTTGAGAATAGTCTCACTGTATTATAGTAATAAATTAATTCCAATAATGCATTGACTTATGGTTGGATGTTACAAGTTTACTGTTGTTTTCTCTGCTTTGTATAATTGAAATTAGGTTATTTAATTTTTTTATACTAAACCTTTGTATAAAGTTATGATGGAAAAGGTTCTACTGTGTTAATGTGCATTTTTATCATTAAACCTTAAGCACAGGACATGAGGCAATCAGAGAATAAAGTTGAGGTTTTGAGACATCTTGTTCAAACTACAACACATCTGGATTTATTAAAACCTTGGGTTTCATTAGTGTCCTAGTAACTTGGTTTACCTCTTGAAAATGACAATGGCATTTAACAGTGCAGCAGTGTGATAATTTCCTTCAGCTTCTATGACTCAGTGTGGTAAACGATGTTATGAAAAACTTGCAGGTGTAGTTTTTTCCCTTTTAAAGTTTTGTCTGGATCAGGTTACCTGTCCAAACTAAGTGAGACTCAGCATGGCACAGCAAAATGGTATAGGCTTTGAAGATCTCCTCCTGCCATTGTTTGGCTATGTGGCATTGGGGGAGTTCACTTACCTCTCTGAGAACCAGATGCTTCATGTATAAAAATAACACTGGGACCATTAGGATGATTATTAATAATGCACGTAAAGTATTCTAGTGTTTTCTACACATTGGTGATTAGTAATATCATTATTAATCGTCCTGTAGAAGCACATTTAGATGATGAAAACAATATAATGGCACCTACGGAAAAGTACAGGGCAAGTCCTTCATTTTTCTCTAAACTTCAGTTTTTTTGTCATTTACAGAATGAAATTGTTGGATAATCATGCTATCCAGCTCTAATTTCCTTTCCTTTATGAAAACCAATTGAGGGGCACCTAGGTGGCTCAGTGGGTTAAAGCCCCTGCCTTGGGCTCAGGTCATGGTCTCAGGGTCCTGGTATCGAGCCCCACATGGGGCTCTCTGCTCAGGAGGAAGCCTGCTCCCCCCTCCACCCCCTGCTTGCCTCTCTGCCTACTTGTGATCTCTCTCCTCTCTGTCAAATAAATAAATAAAATCTTAAAAAAAAACCAACATTTGAGTATGTGTCTGTATCAGAAATAATTATTTACTTATTTTAGCTCAGTGATTTGGGCCAGTGGAGTAAATGTAATCAGTGACCAAGAAGTTATATGGTTCCCATAGGTTAAGAGAGATGGAGTGATGTTAGATGTCATTGTTACCTAACTAAATGTACTTTATTTATTTATTTTAAAAAGATTTTATTTATTAATTTATTTGACAGACAGAGATCACAAGCAGGCAGAGAGGCAGGCAGAGAGAGAGGGGAAGCAGGCTCCCTGCTGAGCAGAGAGCTTGATGCGGGGCTTAATCCCAGGACCCTGAGATCATGACCTGAGCTGAAGGCAGAGACTTTAACCCACTGAGCCACCCAGGTGCCCTAAGAGTTGGATCCTTAACTGACTGAGCCACCCAGGTGCCCCTAAGTAAATGTACTTTAAAAAATAAATTGTTTAGAGATGTCTTAATCCATTTTTTTAATATAGCTCATGGAGAAACAATACCATTTCTTCATTGTGCCACTTTCTGAAAACACGTTTTCAGCACTTAAGCTGTTGAACGCCTCACAATATAACTTGAGAACGTTCTCTTGATAAAATAGGATAGTTATTTTATATCTGAAGATGCATGAGAGAAGTAAGTCTTACTTTTAAGCAACTACACAGTGTTAGATATGTTTGATTTTTGCCATTATTTTTATTCTGTCCTGGACAACATATTATTCTAGGTTGCTTTATTTAGCACGATTCCCTCCAGGACATGAATCATGCCTCATTTAATGTTTCAATGTATAGGTCGGTGAGTAGCAACCTTATCAAAACCAACTTGACAGTGTGGTGTTTCTCGTCTCGAGGAGAGACTGCGGGTGAAGAGAAATCTATAAATAAAGTAGAGAAATGGAGATGAAAATTGTGCAGTCATTTCAATCAATGTGATGGGCAGAAACAAAAGTTCGTTAATGATTGGTAACTAATTTGGTTACTAAGTTTAATATAAGGTGAAACGACATTATGTTTCATGAGCAAAAGTTTTTTCCGTGTTAAAATTTTGATTTACTTCTTTATGTTTTTGTAACTTCATTTCAAACTCTCATTGTGAGTTATTAAGCGAATTGTGTGAATCAGAATATGAAAAAGTTAAGAGTTACTAAATATAGGGGCGCCTGGGTGCTCAATGGGTTAAAGCCTCTGCCTTCAGCTCAGGTCATGTTCTCAAGGTCCTGGGATCTAGCCCTGCATTGTGCTGTCTGCTCAGCGGGGAGCCTGCTTCCCCCTCTCTCTCTGTCTGCCTCTCTGCCTGCTTGTGATCTCTCTCTCTCTCTCTGTCAAATAAAATAAAATCTTAAAAAAAATTACTAAATATAAATGAATCTGGGTTGAAGAAAATCTTGGGAAGAAAACGAAAGAGAGCGAGAATTTGTTATTTTAGTCTATAGTGATTTACTTTTTGATTTTAAGAAGTGAACAAAAATATTGCAGTAAGAGAAGGATTTTCAATTGAGGAAAATGTTAATTTAGGTGTATGATACATTATTAAGAGAAAATGGAATGAACTTATTTTACATTATCAATGTAATACATACCTAAGGTTTTGATTTCAGTAGACCTACAGGGCTGTTAAAAACAAGCCAATTAGAATCTTGGCCAAATTCATAGGGTAATTGTCTCTGTCCTTTCTTTTCTTTTTATATTGCAGTCATTTCTCTTGGACTTTCTGCCTCCTTACTCCAATCTTAATTTACTGATTTTTAGGCTCTCTGCAAGCTGTGTTCCAGGAATACCCATTTACTCATCCTGCCAATTCTTTGGCCTTTCACTGTGTTAATCTTTTTTTTTTTTTTTTCTGGACGGGATGTCTTTTCTTTTTTGTTTTGCTCTCTTGATTTGGTGACTCACTTCCCCAGTTGTTTTCTAAGACATAGTGCTTTGATGTTAAAGGTTGAGGTTACTCAATCTACGATTGCTCTTTTGGCTGGGTATATAATTCTGGATTAAAAAAAATTACATATAATCTTAATAGCATTAGTCCATTGATTTCTACTTCAAGTGCTGGAGTTGAAAGACTGACAGTGCTTTAATATCCAATCTTTTGTATGTGAAGGGATTTTTTTCCTTCTGGGTGTTCTGAATGCCTCTTTATTCTTAGTGTTCTGAGATAGAAATATGATATTACTTAGTGTGGGTATATTTTTGGTTTTATTCACTTTATTGTCCTCAGTGGGCTGTTTCCATCCGGAAACTAATTTGTTTTAGTTTTAGGAAAGTCTCATGTTATTTATTTATCTCCATTTTCTGTCCTCTTTTTTTCAAACCTGTTAATTAGTCTGATGTCAGCTTTTCCGGATAATATACTTTTATTTATCTATAATCTGTTATCTTTTATCTCTTAATTTTTCTTTCTTCACCTTTTGGTTTGGCCTGTTTCTGGGAGATTTTCCCAACCTTACAGTATCTTCTAACCCTTCTATGGATTCATCTAACAACAACAACAACAACAAGAACAAGAACAACAACAGCAACAGATTTTCCCATCATATTTTTAATTTCCTAGAATTCTTTTTTGTCTTAAGAAGCTCATATAACATCCTGCTCTTGTTTTATAATCGTGGAAACATACTATCATGTCTTACCTCTCTGAGTGCATACATGAAAGTTTAAAATTTTTTTGCCCTAAATTGATTTTTCTTTTCCTGCTTCTGGTTGTTTGTCAGTTATTATTTTCCATATAAAAGCTAACGCTCAAAGGGTTGAGTATTCTCACTTGTATATTCCCATTCAAGATGGAAGCTCTAAAGAGCTAATTGGATGTTCTCTGCATGAGGAAATCAATGGGCTGGTGATCCTCACAATTGTGTGAAAGTATCAAGATCTTCTACTCTATTGGGAAGATGCCAAAAGTCTGCACCTGAAATTTTCTTTCTTTCAAGTGGATTAATTTTATTGGAAAGAAATTATGTAAAATCTTAACTATGAGTCATAAGTTCAATTCTCAGCTTTCTGAAAGCCAAGAAGAGGGGCACCTGGATGGCTCAGTTGGTAGGGCATGAGACTCTTGAGCTCAGGGGTGTGAGTTCGAGCCCCACCTTGAGTGTAGACCCTACTTAAGAAAATAATAATAACAAAATAAAATGAAAGCCAAGAATAGGAAAGAAATTTCAAAATCCAGTTTGCAGAGTTTTGCTTTCTGCTTCACTGTTCTCTCATCTGCCAGGGACACCCAGATCCAGAGTCCAGTGCCTCCAGAAGATAACCTTCTATCTGGGCAAGCTCCTAACTTCATGGGCTTGGGAAGGATTCTGGAGGATTAACACCTGCCACTCTATGCCCCCACTATTAGAGTCACCTAGCTTCCAATTCCTGAGCTTTTATGGGTTTTATGGTCTAGATCAGTTTTTGTAGCTGTCTTTTGGTCTTTGTCACTTAAGTTTCAGATTTATTTTTTCTTGTCAATTAAGTCTATACTACTCATTCCTTCTTGTCATCTTCTAAAATTTTAACACTCACTATTAACGTCTTCTTCCTTTAGCCTGTGGCTTAAATTTTGTTTTTGATCTATTTATTTTTTTTACTATTACTTTAGTGGAAACCTTCATTCTTTAAAAATTTCATTTTTATATTTTTGTTAGTATTCATTATTAAAGTTTTTATTTAAATTCCAGTTAACAGTGTAATACTAATTTCAGCTGTACAATTTAGCAATTTAATGCTTCTGTACAATACCTAGTACTCATCACAAATGTACTCCTTAATCTCCATTACCTGTTAAACCCATCCCCCACCCACCTCCCCTCTAGTAAGCATCAGTGTATTCTCTATAGTTATGAAGCTATTTCTTAGTTTGCTTTTCTATCTCTCTCTCTCTCTCTCCTTTTTTTTTTTTTGCCTTTATTTGTTTTTTAAATTCCACATATGAGTGAAATCATAGGGTATTTATCTTTCCGTGACTTACTTTGCTTAGTGTAATATACTCTAGTTCTATCTGTGTGATAGCAATGGCAAGATTCCATTCTTTTTGATGGCTGAGTAATATTCCATTGTGTGTGTGTATGTATGTATGTACGTGTGTATATGTATGTATATGTGTGTGTATCACTTTTTTTTTTTTTAAGATTTTATTTATTTGACAGAGAGACTGAGAGAGAGAGAGAGAGAGGAAACACAAATGGGGAGTGGGAGATGGAGAAGCAGGCTTGCCACTGCACAGGGAGCCTGATGTGTACCTTGATCCCAGGAGCCTGGGATCATTACCTGAGCCAAAGGCAGATGCTTAATGACTGAGCCACCCAGGTGCCCATACCACATCTTTATTCATTCATCAGTCAGTGGACATTTGGGCTGTTTCCATAATTTGGCTATTATAGATAATGCCATAAAAACTGGGGTACATTTATCCCTTCAAATTACTATTTTTGTATCCTTTGACTGAATACCTAGTAGTACAATTGCTGGATTATAGGGTAATTCTATTTTTAACTTTTGAAGACCCTCCATACTGTTTTTTCCAGTAGCTGAACCAGTTTGCATTCCCACTTTGAGTGCAAAAGGGTTCCCCTTTCTCTGCATCCTTGTCAACTCCTGTTGTTTCTTGTGTTGTTGATTTTAGTCACTCTGACAGGTTTGAGGTGATACCCCATTATGGTTTTGATTTGTATTTCCCTGATGATGAGTGATGTTGAGCATCTTTTCAAGTGTCTGTTGGCCATCTGGATGTCCCCTTTGGGAAAAGAAGGAATTATGATATTTACATTGCCTAGATGTAGGCTTATCTATATTCAGATGCTGTTTTTTTAGGGCGACCTTCCTTTATGAGAGGTTTCCTTCTATTCCTCAATATCTAACTTTTAGATATTAAAACTTTACTTTTTTTTTTTAAAGATTTTATTTATTTATTTGATAGAGAGAGATTACAAGCGGGCAGAGAGGCAGGCAGAGAGAGAAGGGTAAGCAGACTCCCCGCTGAGCAGAGAACCCGATGCGGGGCTCGATCCCCCGATCCTGAGATCACGACCTGACCTGAAGGCAGAGACTTTAACCCACCGAGCCACCCAGGCGCCCCTAAAACTTTACTTTTTTAACTTGGATTTTTTGTTATTGTTTATATAGTGGTAGTTCTGAAGTCCTCATTCTATTGGTGATTGTCAGTTGAAGACCATCTTTGGTTTCTGAAGGTTCCCTCTTTTTCCTGGTCCACCGTGTTTATATCTCACAATCAGTGGTGTGGACCAAACTCTCCTCACACTTGGAACCTCTGACTTACCTTTTTTGCTATATCTTTTCAGTTTTTCTCTTCTCCTCCTCTGATTCATTCTTATGCATTTAATGGTTTATGCAATTACATTGAGTTTATCTAGATAATCCAAGATAATCTTATTTTAAGGTCAAAAGATTAGTAATCTTAATTCCATCTGCAAAGTTCCTTGATAGTAGTACCAGATGAGTGTTTTATTGAATAACCAGATAATGGGAATCTAGTCAGGGGAGGGCCGAGGGAGAGGATCATGGGAATTTTACTCCTCACAGGGCCTATAGACATACCTCACCTATATTCATAATCTGGCCAGTGAAATTGCCAGACCTCCTAAATTAAGATTTCTCTAGACCAGTGTCTCTCAGGCTTTGACCTGGAGAACGGATTTGGATCTCAGAGGTGGCAATCCATGTATCAGTATTCTTTTTTTCCCCTCATTTTGTTATCGAGGTGTAATTGGCGTACATTATATTAGTTGCAGATGTACAACATAATATTTATATATATTGCAAAATGATCATCATAGTAAGTCTAGTAAACATCCGTCACTGTACAGGGTTATAGAATTTTCTTCTTGTGATGAGAACTTTCAAATTTTTCTTAGAAGCTTTAAAATATACAACATTGTAATATATACTATAGTCCCCATGCTGTACATTACCTCTCCATGATTTATTTTTATTTATTTTTTATTATTTATTTATTTATTTAAAGAGGTTCTTTTTTTTTTTTTTTTAATTTTATTTACTTGAGAGAGAGAAACATAGCGAGAGAGGGAACACAGGCAGGGGGAATGGTAGCGGGAGAAGCAGGTTTTCTGCCGAGCCAGGAGCCTGATGCGGGGCTCCATCCCAGGACTCTGGGATCATGACCTGAGTCGAAGGCAGACGCTTAACGACTGAGCCACCCAGGCGCCCCATGATTTATTTATTTTTAACCGGAAGTTTGTATCTCTTGATTCCCTTCACCCATTTTGCCCACTCCCTGACCCCTAACTCTGTCAACCACCAATCTTTTCTTTGTAATTCTGAGCATGTTTTGTTTGTAGATTCCAATATAAGTGAGATGTAGTATTTGTCTTTTTGTGACTTATTTCACTTAGCATAATTGCCTTCATGGTGCATCTATATTGTCGCCAATGGCAAGTCTCCATATTTTTTTAATGGCTGAGTAGTATTCCATTGTATATGTGGGTGTGTATATATATGTATGGATGGATACGTGTATATATATGTGTGTGTGTATACATGCACATATACACATGGTGTATAGACTGTGTTTTCTTTATCCATTCATCTATTGATGGACATTGAGATTGTTCCCATATCTTGCTATTGTAAGTAATACTGCAGTGATCATGGAGGTACATATAGTTTTCTGAGTTAGTGTTTTTGTTTTTTTTTCAGGTAAATACCTAGAAGTCGAATTGATGGGTCATACGATAGTTCCATTTTTATTTTTTTTAAAGATAGATTTATTTATTTATTTATTTATTTATTTATTTATTTATTTATTTATTTATTTTAGAGGGAGGGAGAGAGAGAGAATGAGAGAAAGGAAGAGGGAGGGAGAGAAAGAAGAGGGAAAACACGAGCGTGGGGGTGCAGAGGAGAGGGCCAGAGGGAGAAGAAAGAGAGATAATATTAAACAGGCTGAGCAGTCAGTGTAGAGCATGACACACTAGGCTTGATCTCAAGATTGTGCGACTATGACCTAAGCTGAAATCAAGAGTAGAGTCAGATGCTTAACTCACTGAGCCACCTAGGCACCACTGTTTAATTTTTGGAGGATCCTCCATATTGTGTTCCATAGTGGGAGCACCAATTTACATTCCCACCAGCAGTGTGTAAAAGGTTCCCTTTTCTCCTTGCCAGCCCTTGTTTTTTCTTGTCTGTTTGATAGTAGCCATTCTAACAGATTTGAGGTGGTGTTGTGGTTTTGATTTGCATTGCCTTGATGATTAATGATGTTAAGTATCTTTTCCTCTGTCAGCCATCTGCATACCTTCCTTGGAAAAATGTCCATTCAGATCCTCTGTGCCTTTTTCAATCAGATTGTTTTTTTGGTGATTTTAGTTTTCTAGACCAGTGCTTCTCAACTGTAACCCATACATGAACAACATGGGGATCTTGTTAAAACATACATACATACGTGTGTGTGTGTGTGTGTGTGTGTGTGTGACTTAGTAGGACTCTAGTGGGATCTGGTATATTACTTTTTTTTTTTTTTAAGATCTTATTTATTTATTTGATAGACAGTGAGAGAGGGAACACAAGCAGGGGAGGTGGGAGAGGGAGAAGCAGGCTCCCTGCCAAGTAGGGAGCCCAAGGTAGGAAGCCTGATGCAGGGTTCCATCCCAGGACCTTGGGGTCATGACCTGAGCCAAAGGTAGATGCTTAAGGACTGAGCCACCCAGACGCCCCCTGGGAAATTACATTTCTAACAAGCTACTAGGCTGTGGCATGCTGCTTCTCCATGGAGCACCCTTTGATTAGCAAGACTCTAGAACATTTTTCTTAGTCATAGATCATTCTGGAAGCTATCAGAAACAGTAGCAGGATTTCCACATATCTTTTCTTTTCAGCAAAATTGGAGTTTTTGTGTGTCAAATGATCACCTTAGCATTTAAGATAGCTAGGAAGAATTGTTTCAAAGTCAGGCAAGACCTGGAGGTGGCAATAAGTTTAATTGTGTGTGTGGTACCCATGTAGGTTTTTTTTTTTTTTTTTTTTAAATTTCAAATGCATTCTAACACCTGGGAAAACACACTGTGGTGTTAGACCTCAAAAGAACTATACATTCTAATAGCTACTGTAAGTTAAAAAATAAAGTTTCATCTATTGCTCTCTACTCCTTTGACTATAGCAAATCTCAGTATGATGTCTTAAACCTAACTGTTTTAGCTGTTACACAATGTACCATTTATCCAAAGGGGAAAAAAAGACAATATAAAAAGTAATGCTAGGATCCTGAAGCTATAAATGCATGCTGATTAAAATGATTTTATAGATTCTTCATGAGAATTCATTATTAAACAAAATGTCTTGAGTCACTACGATTGAGGCACCATTAGATTGAGGGGATCTAAAGATGAGAAAGGTACATTCTGCAAAGTGCTAACGATTGCAGAATGAGATGTGTGCCAGGAAGAATTTCTTTAGAAGGCTGTGGGAGGGCTGAAGGGGAACTTGTCAATAATGCCTGAAAAAGTCCAGGTTGGTTATGCTGAGGAAATGGCACTTGAGCTGGATTTTGACATTCGAGTGTGATTTGGGCCAATGGCTATGTATGAATGAAGATACAGACAGGGAAAAATATGTAAGAAATCTTATGTAATTAAGCAGAAGTGGGATGAGGTGGAAAAGGAACACTAAGGCCTGTTTGGAGTCAGATCCTTGAAAGACTGTGTGGCAACATTCAAGGAATTAGGAGTTCATTTGCCAGGCTGTTGGGAACAAAAGATGACTTTAGAGCAGAGGGTGGATATGATCTGAGTTTTACTTTAAAAAATAAAAGTCACTCTGCACCTTGGTTTAAAAAAAAAAAATCTCTCTGACAGTGACAGAAAAGATGGGTTGGAATGGTGTCCCAGGGCACCTTCCTACTGAGCCCAAATGTAGTTAGAACCTTTCTCAAAGGTAGCACTCTGGACTTCCACTTCCAATCAATTGAAGTTGGCACAGGGGACAGAAACAATTTGCTGTTGTAGAACAGGAGACGGGGAGACACATTGGGAGATTGTAATGAGAGTAGGGATGTAAGTAGGGTATGAAGTAGCTATTAGCAGTGGGAGGATATTATATAAGAAGAAATGGATCCTAGGAGCCTTTAGGTAATAGGTTTGGCAGGATTTGGTGGCTACCTTAAGTCGTGTTGGGGGACAAGAAGCCTGGACTGTTTCTTTTGTGAGAGAGTCAGGCTAGAGTTGCATATTTGGTCACCTAGTAAATAGGATATTTGTACAGTGAGTACAAGAGAAAAGTACAGTGAGAAAAGAGAAGATAAGAGCTAAAACCTCTGGAGAAATCTAGAATTTGGAAGTAGAAGAAGGAATAGAAGTTAAAGTAAAAAAAAGGAAGAAACAGAGAGGCAGTACGTGCACTGACATGTGACAGATACCAACTGAGAAAGAAATTGAAGAAGGAACGAATGGTCAAAT
>JAQQSY010005401.1:0-11684 GCA_028646535.1 Procyon lotor | reverse complement strand
GAGAAATGAAATCTGGCCATTTGCAATGACATGGATGGAACTGGAGGGTATTATGCTAAGTGAAATAAGTCAGTCAGAGAAAGACAAGTATCACATGATCTCTCTGATATGAAGAACTTGAGAGGCAAGGCGGGGTTTTGTGGGGGGGTGGGGGAGAGAAATGAAACAGGAAGGGATGGGGAGGGAGACAAACCATAAGAGACTCCTAGACTCATGAAATGAACTAAGGGTGGCTGGGTTGTGGACATTGGGGAGGGTATGTGCTATGTTAAGTGCCGTGAAATGTGTAAGCCTGATGATTCACAGACATGTACCCTGGGGCAAATAATACATTATATGTTAATAAAAAAAAAAAAGAAAAAAATTCAAATCAATAGATCAGTTTTCACTACAAAAAAAGAAATCTTAAGGCTCTTTGGGTTGGCGCATCAAATATTAATTTGACAACTTCAATTTAGATCATGCATTAATAAAAATTCCAGACAACAGTAAGGTGGTAATGTTTTAAATTTAGTCATACATGGCTTTAATCATATACAATGTTTGTATTTGGCTGTAGCATGTGTTTGTGTCATATTTCCCTGGACTTTTTATATCCTTTATAGGATCTACAGCATTTGAGTATTCCTAAATTAGGAAAATGCCTAACTAAGCTATGTTACATGTATTTACTCAACTGTATTGACAAACACACAGAAAGTGACATTTACTTAGTACAACTCTTTTTCTAGTTAGAACTTTCTAAAACAGTCAGTCTGATGCATTTTTAGGTAAATTTTATTATATTATTATTATTATTTTATTAATAGATTTTATGGAATTAATGGAATTATATCAGTTAATTAGTACTGATTATAGAATTAATTGGTTACAGAATTAATTACTTTCACAGAAAAAACATATTTTTGAATTATCTAATTATTTTTTATCACCAGTCAGCTCAAAAACTTGAGTTCCCTATTCTCTTCCATGTTATTTCACTTTGATAAAAACATCTCATCATCTCATGTTAATTGTTTCAGCAAATATTTTTCCTCCATGACACTGAAATTTCACATTAATTGCTTTTCCTTTGACATGTGCACATTGATTTTAGTACTTTCTTGGTGATCTAAATGGTGATCTACTATCTTTATCTCCACAACAAAGTCAGCAATCAACACCTTTTCTATCTCGGCAATCACAAACTAGCAATCAGAGATCACAAACTAGCCAAGAAATGTTTTAGGAAGGAAGTAGACACCATATATGAAAGTGAAAGACATAATTCTCAATAGTGTAGTCAAGCATGCCATCAATAATATCCTATTTATTTATTTATAAGGGGTTTTTGTTTGTTTGTTTTCTAAGTAATCTCTATACCCAACATGGGCTCAGATTTTCAATCCCAAGATCAAGAGTTACATGCTCCTCCAACTGCCAGTGAGGCATTCTGATAATGTCCACTTCACACTATTTTTAAGGAAGAAAATATTAAGACAATAATGACTTTCATGCATCACATTTAATGACAGCCATACTCCTCTATTCTAATAGCTCTCAACAGTTTATTTTTTCTTAATTTTTATTTAAATTCAATTTAATTAACATATATTATTAGTTTCAGAGGTACAATTCAGTGATTCATCAGATGCTCATCAGAGCATCCAGTGCTTATTCCATAAGTGCCCTCTTTAATGCCCATCACCCAATTACTCCATCTCTCCACCCACCTCTCCTCCAGCAACTCTCAGTTTGTTTCCTATAGTTAAGTCTCTTATGACTTTCCTCCCTCTCTGATTTCATCTTATTTTATTTTTTCTGCCTCTCTCTTATGTTCATCTGTTTTGTTTCTTAAATTCTATATATGAGTGAATTCATATGTATTTGTCTTTCTCTGACTGACTTATTTTGCTTAGCATAATATCCACTAGTTCCACCCATGTCATTACAAATGGTAAGATTTCATTCTTTTTTGATGGCTGAGTAATATTCCAGTGTGTGTGTGTGTGTGTGTGTGTGTGTGTGTGTGTGTGTGTACACCACATCTTCTTTATCCATTCATCTGTCAATGGACATCTGAGCTCTTTCCATAGTTTGGTTATTGTGGACATTGCTGCTATAAACATTAGGGTGCATGTGCCCTTTGAATTACTATGTTTGTATCTTTTGGATAAATACCTAGTAGTGCAACGGCTGGGTCATAGAGTAGCTCTATTTTTAACTTTCTGAGGAACCTCCATACTGTTTTCCAGAGTGGCTGCATCACACTCTTTCTTAAGTGTTACACAGTGTGCTAAGCATTTTACATATAGCATCTCATTTAAATTAACATTCACATCAACCCTATGAGGTAGGTTTGGCCTACCTAAATTTTACAGATATGGCCACTGAGGTTGAAGGACATTAAATATCTTTTTCCTGAATCACACAACTACTCCTAGTGAATAGAAGAGCTAGGATTTGAACCCAGGTCTGATTCCAAATACCTACTCACGATACAGCTTTCCTCCAGGTTCTTAAACACATGCAAATTGGAAGGGGTAGGGGAATATCCTGTAAATCAGATGATTCAGAAAAGTTTACAAATACTTACTTAAGGTAATATTTTTCACTTCATACTACAGAATTGGAGAAATCCATTCATCTTCCTCCACAGACACGCATGCAAAACTCACACAGCAATTAAAATTAGGTTGCTAAGCAAAATCCTTTTGCCAAAATCATTAACCTGCTGCAGGACTTGTAAAATGATGAATCATTTTTAAATCATCCCAAGAAGCAACATGGCTAAATATTAAGGATACAGGTTATGAAAACAGGATGTGAAATCTGAACGGGGACCATCTGTGTTAAAAGTCCCGGAGTTGAACAATAGTAAACATTTAATCGGAGTTGGCCAAATCCTGTCCATTGTGTTTACAGGAGTATCAGGCAGGTAACAAAAAAGGCATCTGGTACTCTATAGGCTTCTTAATAGTTGATTGCATGGCTGCAGTGTTGGGACATGTGGATAACAAAATTTTTGAAAGAAGCCAAAAATACCTTTGCTCTACCCCAGCGTATACCCTTTGAAGAAAGTTCTCTTCAAGAGAAAGGTATAAATTGAAAAGTCACATCAGATTTGTAATCATCCCACCCTTGTTTTTGAGTCACTGTTATTTGGGGCACAAATTCCTTTTTTTAATAAGTAAATAATCCTACCACAGTTCAAGAAATACACTTACTTTTCCGTTCATAGTAATTAGTCAGCAATAGTTCCCATGGAATTTGCTGACTAGGGTGTGAAGAAAAGAAGTATGAAATGTTATTCCAAACCTTCCTCTTTTTATCCATGGCCATCCCTCCTCTTTGGGCCCTTCCTCCCCCCGCATATATTGAGCAATCACCAGAGCATACCATCAGATGAATAATATTCTAGGAATCAGAAAATGTTTATAAAAACTTGGAGCCATTTACACTGAACAAACAAGTATTTCTAGAGCAGTGAAATACCCATTCTAGTGCCCACCTTCATTAGCTCCTTGCATATCTTAATTTCGAATTTCCCCCTTCCCTTTTCTCACTCTTACTCTCGCCTCATTTCAGATTTATCTTCTCGTGTTATGATTCAATGTTGGCCACAAGACTCCCCATCCTTACCCCCGACAGAAACGTTTTCTGCATAAATTATGTTTTGGAATGTTTTCTATGCTTCTCAAGTATCCAGCCTCTGCTTCTGGTTTCATTTTATCTATATACTTTTCCAAGAACCTACCTAGGGCATGGGGTGAGATGTCACAATAGTTTTATTTATATAATTTCTATTTTTAAATGACTTTATAGAATTATAAGGAAAAATTATAGTACATAGTAAAAAGGAAAGCACATAATTACAGAAAAGCCTACATTTTACAGTGTGGTCTGGCAGAAGGCCTGCTGCAAGTGAGGCTTCCAGAACATTAGCATGGAACTCTCCCGGTTCTTTCTGTTGGATTTAAATGACAATACCCAAAGCGCCCAAAACTAAAGACAAAAGAAAACATCTGTTCTAGTTTTATACGGATTTTAAAACGTAAAAGGATCAAATAGGTTATTCTCATTCGGTGCCAAATTATTCTCTCTGCATATCTTATTTACTTAGTGAAGTCTAATTATAAAGAGCCCAACTCATGAAATGATCAAACATTTCTCATGAGATTATCATTCATTCTAATGGCACAGACTGTTCATAAGTGTTCCTAAGTTTACTCCTGAATTTTCTTGACAATTTTCTTTCACTTTCTTCATCCTATTTATGAAACAAGGCATGTTAAATGATTTTTCTCTGCTCATTATCCACACTCATAAAATCTTCAAAATAACATTCTACCAGGACAGATCTATCCAGACCAACTGAAAATTCTTCTAAATAATTCCACAAAATGTTAGAATTCAAGAAAGGGAATTCTCTTGGAGTCATTGCAGAGATACTGTAATCGAAAGTTTAAGGAAAATATTTTAACTGTGGCAAAATAGAAAAATATTATTCTACCCTAGCCCAAAACCATGGTGAAATATTTTATAAAATTCTGTTAATGATCTTCAAGGAAGATAAAAGCAGACCTGGAAAAAATTTCCAGAAAAAAAAATAGTGAAAGAACAGATCAGGGAACTGCCATGAAATAAGAAATCTTTTAAAATAGGATACATGAAAAAAATAGTAAAATCAAATAGGATACCTGAGTCTAAATGAATGTACAATTTAAGGGTTTTAAAACTTTGTACAATAGGGTGACCTCTCTTAGCAATTGTTAGTTTACCTCTTTATACTCACTTCCAGCATTTATAACAGGGTTTAGGGTTTGTTATTGTTCTTTTTTACTTCTTTCACAGAAATAAGGCTACTGTCAATCGTATAAAAGAGAAAAATGTTTACCTATCTAGAAATATACTGTTTTATAAAGAAACAATGACATAATGACATAACATTTTTTTTCTGGCATTTGAAACTTTAACAACTCATTCTTAAACCTCAAATACATTTTAAATATTTTTAAATATTTGAAATTCTGATATTACATCCTACTAGACATAGTATATAACACAGTCATAGATTACAAAGAAAGAGTAAGGCCTAAAATTTGAGTGATTAAGACAACTCTTTAGCTTTCTGGTTAATTTTACTTATATCCTTTCTACCTGAGAACTACAGTTCTTTCTGACATTCTAAGAGTACCTGTGGCCTCTAAAAAAAGTTACCATTTAGTTTAATCAAAATTGCTTAACCTTGGGGCGCCTGGGTGGCTCAGTCATTAAGTGTCTGCCTTCGGTTCAGGTCATGATCCCAGGGTCCTGGGATCGTGTCCCACATTGGGCTCCCTGCTTGGCGGGAAGCCTGCTTCTCCCACTACCATTCCCTCTGCTTGTGTTCCCTCTCTCGCTGTGTTTCTCTCTGTCAAATAAATAAAATCTTTAAAAAAACAAATTGCTTAACCTTTGTTTTATCATGTGACAAAGAGAACATCTCAAGAGAATTACCAGATTCCTGCTTAGCTGGACCCAGAAATCCTTCCTGTATCTCATCACTCCTGAAAAGATCCAGCCCCAGAATTATAGAAGAATCAGTCATTTCCCTTCCCCTAATAAACATCTATCTGTAGCCAGAACAACAAATACCTTAGACTCTCTCTCAGCAGTCTATATTTGATGAATTATTCTTAGATATTACCTCGATTCACAGTAATAATAGTTGACATGTACTAAAGATCTCATTATGCTCTCAACGTTGGGTTAAGTATCTGACATTAAGAGCATCATTTCATGAAATCCTGATACCAATCCATAAAGCAGGTACTATAATTCTTCCTCTTATAAAGATAAGGAAATGAAGTTTAGAGAGATTTAGACATTTGCCCAAAATAATATGGCCAGTGCCTGGGAAAGCCTGGGCTAGAACGCAAGCCTGTTTGGATTCTCCATGTGCAAGGAGAAATCTGAACGGGAGCTTCTCCCACCATATCAGAACTACTGCAACACAAATGAATCCATAGCCACCCTTTTATGGAACCGAAATAAGTTTAGTTTCAGGGGATAGCATCCACCGAAGAGTCTCCAGTGATAATAATTAATTCAGAATCCTACTGTTCCAGCAGGTATTTTTCTCTAATTTCTGCTTGTGTGATACCTTCTTCTTCTAGGACCACACTCTCTTCCCTTACCACTCCCCTTACATTGCCTTTCTACTTCTCCGTGTCTGGGGCTTTCAACCAAGCTGAAGAGGAACTTTCTCCTTGCAGGGTTGACTTCTAACTTTTTTGAATTGAAAAAGTAACCAAGACTCCAGAAACATGACAATTTTATGACCAGTTATGAATCGAAAAGATTTTTTTAAATTAGGCAAATTAAGAAAAATTCCAGCTCACTCAGTAGCTGATTGCTTTATGAAGCCAACTGTAGACATTTTCTGTTAGAAAAAAAAAATGTCTTTCTGCAGCAAATATTCTTAAATAATTTTATTGCATTTTCAAGAAATGCAAAGGCAAATCACAACTGCTGGTCAATGTCAACAATACGGGTTAACAAGAAGAAAGACACACTGTGGTTTGGATATCCCTGCTTCATGATACCCAGGGAGAAGATGAATTACGTGGATCACTCCATCTGTGTGCCACCAATGACTTCATGTGTTCCAAGTGCCTACATATACGTCAGTTGTATTCAGTTGTCCTTTAAATGCCTTTTCTTTTCAATCTCTAGACCATTTCTTAACATAAAAGAGCAACTTAAAGTCAGTTATAATGGAGGGAGTCATGGGTTGTGTCTGTTTTTAACTCTTCCTGGCTTCTGTCTTTTCTAATTATCCCTGAACACCACTTGTCCTTGGTTAGATCAGAGCATAGGAAGCCTAAATTGAAAACAGAGCACAGCTATTTTATAAAGCAAGCAAGGAAAAAAGCAAAAATTCTGTGAATGCAACAGAAGCTACATGATTGTCATAGATGTTTATCTGATGTTTAAAGACTCTTATCAGTCTGATACTGTGTGAAGAGGCTGTGAATTCTACACCAGTCAACAAATCTTCATGAACTTTGTTGCTATGTGAATGCAAAGCCTGGCAAAAAGAGTAAATAGACCTTTGTGATTAGCTAATTAAGATGCATCAGGAATTAATTTATCCAAATGACATGCTACCATAATACGTAAGTTTCAAACAGTGTGTGGGCAGGAAGTATGTAAGAAAATGAGTCACCACCTTTTGGAATATTTTTTTCAAACACATAATGGCCCCAAACCACTTCTTTTTTCTCCATTGTCCAGCCGCACTACCTCAGCACACCCCCAACCCTACATTGGACCTTAAGGTGTCCTGTGACCTATACATCCTTAGCATTAGTTTTCCTGATATGCTGAATCCTGGGGTGTTTGCCATTAACCCTAAGTCCTCAAGAAAGCCATGTCCCCACTGTTCACTCCATGTTCACTTATTCTATAACCCTGGACAAGTTACTTAACCTCTCCAACTGGTAGATTTCCCATCTGTACAATGAGGATAATAATGCCTGTTCCACCCACTGCGTATATGTGAAATCATAATGCCTGTTCCACTCTATATGTATGGGAAAATATTTACTAGCAGCAGTAAGGCAGGAAGCATTCATCTGTGGCTGATTAACTACTGAGGTCATCATATACCTCTCAACACCCCTTAGAGGTACCACCAGAGAAAGACATTTCACTTTCAAGTGTGATCATCTAGCACAGGAGTCGACAATTTTTACTGTAAAGAAGTCAATATTAAATATTTGAGGTTCTGCAGGTCATGTGGTCTCTGCTGCTTCTACTCAATTCGGCTGCAGCCACAGACAACAGGTCAACAGATAGGTGTGGCCAGATTTGATCCCCAGTCCCTCGTTTGCCAACCCAGTTTTAGACTGTGTGACAATTTTAACTAGTAGTTGCGTTTAAACTGGGAGAAATGGAAATGGTTTCTGCCACTCCCCAACCCCCTCCCTCAGTTTACAGGAATGAGAAAAATGGTTAAAAATAAGAGAGAAGAAAAATACGAGAGAAAAGATCGTGTAGTAGCAATGTTATCTGCCTACCTATCCTCTTCTTCTCTTCCAGATAATTCGAAGGAGGGCATGAATATAAAAATGTTCCTTCACAACATCTGAGGAATCTACAGTGGAAGAACCTGGCGGGATACAATTTGAGAGTAGGATTCCCACCAGCATTAGTCATGCCGCCATGGGATCTGCACGCAGACGGTAGAGACTTAGCAGCCCCCTGTCTGTACAAAGCGGGTGATGGACACTGCTGCCCGCTCCATAGAAGATACACAAGGGGCTGGGTGCCTAGCAAGGGTGGAAGGTATCTTGGAGAGACAGCTGGCAGGCTACTGGAAGAGTTACCGAGGCAGAGGGCTTCAAAGCACACCACCCAAAGTGGGAATGAAACAGGAGGTGCAGCTACACCTCAAGGAATCTGCAGCACCTGTGAGAAGAGTGAGAGAAAACCTGGGAGGCTTTCTAAGATAGCAGGGAACACGGAGCACTTCCCCAGGGGCCACTACTTTCACCTGGAGCCAGGCTGGGAGATGACAAGAGGATATATAGGTAAAATGGCTCTATAGGTGTGTGACCCATGTGGTTGCACAGAGCCTTGCCCTCAGTTTAAGGCTCTGCTTTTGCTATCTAGAAACCCTTCATTATTTTTTGAACTAGAGGCCCTACATTTCCCTTATGCATCAGGACCCCTAAATTACGTGGCCAGTCCTGACCGCAGCAGGGCGGTCTGTATCAGCCAGATATTGGAGTTGTTCCCGCCCTGTTACTTGTACGAAGCTGGTCATGTTGGCAAACTTCCCCACCTGCCCCCCACAGATAAAACACTGTGTTTGTGTGATACCTCCGATATATGGAGGAAAAGAGTTCAGAGAAGGGAAAGACTAAAATGGAATTCTGGTTTGTTCTAGGACTGAGCTAGGTATATTGAAAAAAGGAAAAGAAAAAAAAAATCACCAGATAAAATTGAATTTACCCGGAAGTATACAGGTTAAATTTTCCATCTCAGTCAGGTATTGGAGGGAAGAAGTATAAGAGAGGTAACTAAAGAGTAAATAAAGTTGAATTCAGTCACAAAGAAATAAAGTATTAGAATTATGTCCCTGGGTTTTATGGGGTGTCTTAACTATGAAATATAACACTGGGTACAGTGTATAAACCATGAGTGCTACAGGACCTTCAGGCAATATATGTAAATGAGTTTTCCTTTAAATCACATCACTAGAACTCCTGCTTTAGCTTTGAAAAAGAAAAGCAAGGAAAAAGACTCATATGTGGGTGGAGATGAACCATGAGAGACTGTGGACTCTAACCAACAAACTGAGGGTTTTGGAGGGGTGGGGGTGGGGGTTGGGCGAGCCTGGTGGTGGGTATTGAGGAGGGCATGTATTGCATGGAGCACTGGGTGTGGTGCATGAACAATGAATCGTGGGACACTGAAAAAATAAAGTAAAATTAAAAAAAAAAAAGATTCATATGTGGGGACTTGAAGCAGCCAGAGCTCAGGGATTTTCCAACAATGAAATTTTTGTACAGCCCCGCTGAGAGGATATTGATGAGAAGCTTTTGGAAAGAGGGAATGATACAGGGGTTCTCTGATCCGACGCTATCTGTTGTTTTTCTCTGCCCCTCCTGTACCCCCTCTTTTAGGCCCCTTTACTGTCCTCCCATCTGTGTTCCTCACCTTTGCCTTTCCCTGAAATTATAAAAATAAGATCCCAGTGTTCTCATTCTGCTGCATGAAGGGCCTTCCCAAACCAGATTTGTGTTAAGTGTGTCCCCAGCCCAAACATAACCTCTCACCCATCTGTTGAACTGTCACTCTTCCAGAATCTCAGGGTGGAGTTAAGAAATCAACCTCTAAAAGTAAGTTACATAGTAATGTCACTACCCTAACTCTATATTCTTCAGTCTTTACGAACCCTAGTGAATCTTTGATTGAAATTAAAACAAAAGTAGCCATTTTTAAGAGGCTAAAAGTAGGAAAAAGACGGTATTTCTTTAAATCATACCATGAGGGGCACCTGGGTGGCTCAGTAGGTTAAGGGCTGCCTTTGGCTCAGGTCATGATCCCAGGGTCCTGGGATGGAGCCCCTCATCAGGTTACTTGCTCAGGGGGGAGTCTGCTTCTCCCTCTTCTGCTCCCCCTGCTTATGTGCTCTCTGGCTCTCTCTCAAATAAATAAAATCCTTTAAAAATCAATCAATCAATCAATTATACCACTAGGCTGTTCAATGTAAAATAAGCCATGGCAGAGGGAGACCAAGAAGACATCTTGGAACATATTTTTTCCTCCTCTTCCCCTCTGAACATGCTTAATGTCTAAGTCCCTTTTTCTCCATTACTAAGTACCAATGTCTTTTTATGTCTTTGTCCAATATCCTTTTTTTGGAGAGCTAAGCTGAACCCAGAGTTCACATGCCAGTTATATCTTGGCTCCTAAAACCTGGGTTGGGAATGAGGAAGCCTGAAGACCAAGATTATACAGCCTGCCAGAACTCTAGGAACAACTGCAGGTTGAGAAGCTCCCTCTGAAAGCTTAGGGCAGTGTTTCCCAAACTTCAGAGTGCTTCAGAATCACCCAGACCACTTATTAACATGCAGATTGTTGATTCCCACCCCCAGATTTCCAAATCTATGGGTCTAGGGTGGGGCCTGAGAGTTTGCATTTCTAACAAATTCCCAGGGGATGATAATGCTCTTGATCCCAGACTATACATTGAAAACCAACATTCTAGGACAAGGTAATACTAAGATAGGTCCAGAAAGGGGCGCCTGGGTGGCTCATTGGGTTAAAGCCTCTGCCCTCGGCTCAGGTCATGATCTCAGGGTCCTGGGATCGAGCTCAGCATGGAGCTTTCTGTTCAGTGGGGAGCCTGCTTCCCCTCCTCTCTCTGCCTACCTCTCTGCCTGCTTGTGATCTCTCTGTGTCAAATAAATAAATAAAATCTTAAAAAAAAAAAATCCAGAAAATGGCAAAGAGGCCTCAAAATATCTACCTATTTCAACTGGAAACTCTCTGCTCTTTCCATAACTAAACTAGAAATACTTGACCTGACTGGAAAAATACATATATTACTTGTAATTATTTACATTACTGATTACATGCCTAATTACCATTCATTCTCCAACAGGGTCCCTGTTTGAGAGTTTAGATTTATAGGTTAAAAAATGATGTCCTACAGGTCAAAATCTCTTTGCAGATATGGAGTAAAAGAAGTAGTTAATTAGACATTTTTTTACTATGTATTATTTATTATTTATTTGAAATTTTTCATTTTTTTAAAGTTTTTATATAAATTCCAATAAGCTAACATATATAGTGTAATATTAGTTTCCTGTGTATAAGATAGTGATTCAATACTTCCATACAACACCTGGTGCTCATCATAACAAGTACATTCCTTAATTCCCTTCACCAATATCACCCATCCACCAACCCATCTCTCCTCTGGTAACCATCAGTTTGTTCTCTATAGTTAAGAGTCTGTTCTTTGGTTTCTCTCTCTCTTTTTCCCTTTGCTCATTTGTTTTGTTTCTTAAATTCCACATATGAGTGAAATCATGTGGTATTTGCCTTTCTCTGACCGATTTCACTTAGCATAGTACTCTCGAGCTCCATCCACATCATTGATATGCACCCCAACGTTTATTGCAGCATTATCTACAATAGCCAAACTA
>JAQQSY010005400.1:0-11684 GCA_028646535.1 Procyon lotor | reverse complement strand
CTCTGACAACCCACAGGAAAACTGATCCAGATGCAAACAGGCTGCAAAATAACACGAGCTCTCATCCTTAAGTGTGGGGGGTGGGGGCTTCTGGGTGGCTCAGTCAGTTAAGCGTCTACCTTCCACTCAGGTCATGATCCCAGGCGTCCTTCAGGACAGGGACTTTAAGGATTATTCCCAAGCAGCTGCCGAAACTCCCTTTGTTTCCAGGAAATTCCCTGTTTGGCCCAACACGGACTGCCTACCCCTCCTTGTCGGTGGGAAAGCATGGCGTCTGCTCCTCTGGAGCTGATGAGCTCTTGAACCAGGAGCCCCTTCTCTGCCCTCCGGCAGCAGTGTCTCTTCTGCCGCCTCATCCCCCTTCTCCTGGTTCTGCACCACCTTGGGTGCGGCCTGCATTGCTGGCTTCTAGACCATCGTCCATGCCCCAGGCACCATGGCTCCTCCCTTCACTGTCAAGGAGCAAGAAGAACACCCCCTGCACCTAACACAGCCCTATCCAGATTTCCCCACGTGTCTCAGGTGAAAATTGACCATGGGGAGGACCCAGATGGAACATAATCCAGAATTTATTTATTTATTTTTAAACTATTTATTTATTATTTAATTAAATTAATTTATTTGACAGAGAGAGAGAGATCACAAGTAGGCAGAGAAGAGGGGCTGTGGAGGGGGAGGGGGAAGCAGGCTCCCCTCTGAGCAGAGAGCTGATGCGGGGCTTGATCCCAGGACCCTGAGATCATGACCTGAGCTGAAGGCAGAGGCTTTAACCCACTGAGCCACCCAGGCACCCCATAATCCAGCATTTAAACTAAGTTTGTTGGTTTAATTAAGATAGATGTGTCTTTTAAGTGATCAGCAGTAAACGTGAAACTTTTTTTCTATCGAGGTTTACTGAAGGTCAAATAACCTCTTGTTATCTCTGTTACAATTTGTTAGCAAAAAGATGACTACACTGATGGTTAATTGTCTCGAAGTTTTCTTGGGTGATTGTTCAGATAGCTTTCAAAGTCTTTGGTAAACTAAAACTTTAAAGTTTGGCTCGGTATAGTTCTTATATATATAACATATATATAAGTATAATTCTTCTTACTGTCTTGCACAATGAGTATCATTTTCAAGGAGGCTCATATAGAGGATTTTTAGGACAATACAAGCATTCAATATCTTTAAGATCAGAACTGAAATGAGTAAGAATTTCCAGAACTAAGTAAAAGCTGCATTCAAACTGAACAAGAATCAATAACATGGGACTAAATGAACTAAAAAGATGATTATAATTTTGTGATCCTTGTTTGAAAAACATTGCTGGTTCCTTAATGTTCACTCTCCTTGATTAAGGAAACTTAAGATTTCTATGACTTACAGAAACATGATAAAATAATTATTTGTAAGCAAATTAAAGCATTCAACTTTTCTCTCTGTCTGATTTCTCTGAAACTCAAAAGTTCTCTGTAAGTATACCTTCTTCCATGGCAATCCTGGTCATTTGCATAAGTTCGTAAGAATCTGTTCTCCTTGTAACAGGACACCATTGGAAACATTGGTTATTTTACCAAGGCTTTGACTGGATTGTCATATTTGAGAGACATGCATAGACTCAGATATGACCAAACAGCTTTAAGGAATGGAGGTTGGCTTTATGAAACCTGGAGCCATAAAAGCCCCTTGGAACAGTTGGCCTGATACCTTGCTTACAGAGTTCCCAGCAGCCTCACCAGGTGAGTAAAGAATGTCACTTCCTGGCAGGTGCAGCACTGTCAGGATACTTTGGGGACCTTGTGAAGAGGAATCAGCCCAAACCTTACAGGTATTGCAGGAATGTCTGATGGCAAGTACGTGGCTTGGCTTCTGGCCTGGAGAGGCTACTAAAAGTTCAACCTAGACGTTCCTTATAAAATTCCAGCAAAGCAGATTCTAAAAAATCTATATGATCACTCACTGTTCTTGCTGAGCTTATGTAAATAATTAGACCAAGTTTGTAAAAACTGGACTTGTTTTTCAAATAAATTAGTCCTGACTTGGCTATTGCTGGAAATGAGGGTTATTTAGAGAAAGAAAAATCACATCTAAATAAATGGATTATTTGGATTATTTAATGGGTTATTTAAATGTGATTTTTCACATTTAATGTGAAAATATGAAAAATCACATTTAAATAACTCACCTTTGTGGATGTCAAATTCTAGATTTGATTGTCTTTAAATGTTTGTCGTTTACCTAAGCTAGACTAATTGAGGTAAACTTCAGAGAAGTTGCACAATAGCTCGTTTAGAAAATCTTCTTGCTTTTTATTCTGTGGGGATAATAATAACAGGCCCCCATGGCACATGATTAAACAATTGGCAAATGAGATTGATTCCCCAACAATTGTATAACTTATCACCTTTACCAATTCTTTGTGGTTGGGATAATGAAATCATTCCCTAAAAGCTAGAGCAAACCCCATAGGGTTAACTATGGACTCATGGAGATAATGGATGACCCCACTTTCTTTATGATTGGATTGGATAATGCATTTGGGAATGCCCTTAACCCCTTGGTAAGTTTTCCCCCACTTGCCAATGATTCCTTGTAGTTAAGATATTAATGCTTTACCCAAAAGAGGTCTTAATTGTTTTATCCCTCACAGTCATATTTATCCTAGAAGCCACCTCTATTGAGGTACAATTGCAAACAAAGGCTTTAGCTAAGCATACAACAGTGCTCCTGGTAAAAGGAGCCTCAAAGCTCACTATGGGACAGTCCCCGACTGTAATGACTTCACATCAGGTCCAGAGTATCTTAGAAATCAAAAGCTACCAATGGATGATGGAGGCCGACTTTACAGATATGCCTTAAATAATACCTAAAACTTGTCAAACTTTAAACCCAGCTACCCTTATGCTTGAACCTGAACATTGTACTTCTATAGATCTTAACCATTGGAGGTCATTGAGCTTGTTTATTTTAGTCAACTGGATTTTAAAGATTCTCACCGCTATAATTCACCTCAAAGGCTCTATGGCAGGCCATCCCCCATAATAAGCATGCTTAGAGGAGACCTCGAACAGACTGGAAACTTAGAAGTGTCCCAACACCTCCAAGACCTGGGGAAAACTCTAAGGAGCATCTCTCAAGAAGCTTTAGAAAGGACCCCCTCAAACCACAGTGGACAGGGCCCCACGCTGTTGTTCTCACCACCCCTACTGCCCTCAAGGTCTCAGGTGTCACCCAACGGGTCCACCACTCTAGAGTAAAGAAGGCTCACCAATCGGACAAGGAGTCACACCACAAGAAAGCCCAACTAGACCCTACAGACCTGCTCCGGCTCCACCTTCAGTGAGACCCCACCAACTGATGGACATCTGCTCACCGTGGTCCCTGGCCATCATTGGCACAATATCCCTCACCTCAGGAGTCAGGCTTTATGCTGCTGCCCCTTCTGATTGGACTTTCTCCCAGAAACTTGTTATTGTTACTGCTTATTGGGCAACCTTAGGATGGACTGCTAAGTTCATAGAAAACACTGTTACCAGGCAAGCTACTGCCCAGATATTAGCCTTGCAGGGCTTTTAGCCCATAGTAGATCATAATGATGCCCTCTAAACTAGGTGTTTATAGGGGCATCAAAGGGGGAAATGATAAGGGAAAAACTATACTCTTAAGATGGCCCACCAAACCAGCAAGAGAATTCCAGTCCCTGTCTCAAAGCCCTTCCGGGTCCTTCTTTCCGACCCTGGTCCCCGTGTGCACGTCAAAGGTACCAAGTATGCAGAAGTAGAAGGGTATAAGTTACCCTCCCTGCTTGTGCTCAGAGCTCAGACCTTTGGAGAACAGTCTCCTCTGAGCCTGCAGGTGTTAAATAAACCTCCGATCCTCTGAAGTCTCTGAGTGCCGCTTGGTTCTTCTGCCAGAATCCAGTCCAGGTTCCGTAACAAAATGAATTTCTGAGACAGGATGGTCTTATTGTCCCCCTGGATCTGAGATAACTTTTACGAATACTTAGGAAGCTCAGGGCTGACCAGTTTCCTGCAAATGTCAAAATTAGGAGGCAGCTATGATGGTGAATTATGACTTCTCCCATCCTTCTGGGAGACCCTGAAGATAGGAAGCGTCTCGTGGTAACTAATGCATGTCCTAGTCTCCGCAGAAATGGATTTAAGGTTCCCTGCTTCCCTGGAAAAGGAAGAATCCGTGAAACCTCCCTGATGAGTAATGGGGAGCAGAGGATGTCACCAATTTGATTTACTCAAATCCTGAGTTTTTGTTAATATTTGTTAAAATGCATGTTGATGGGAATCAAGTTTTGTTCTGTGGCAACTGAAAGAACTCACCGGTTATCATCAAACTTTCCCAAACACCCTGAGAATACATTTTAAAAATGTACATTCCATAGGCCTTGCAGGCCCGAAGGTGTGAGAATCAAGAAGACACATGTGTCTACACAAAGCATCCATCCCCTGTACTTGGAAGCCCTTCCCACTTCACTTCTCTGCCAGGCAAACCCCTCCTCATCCTTAAGGCCCGGGGAAATGTCCCCGCCCCTCTGAAACCTGGTGCCACACTCTAGCCACTGGAGAGACGTTTCTCTTCCTTTGGGCCTAACACTTCGAACACTTCCCTAACACTTCTGTTCTATTTGTGGCAATTTATTTCTTCATCTGCTCAACTCTTAGATCCCCTGAGAGCTGGGCTCATGTCTTCTTATTCTAGGATCCCCAGAACCAATATTCAATAAAGGGTGAAGGGATATTCCAAAAAGAACTCAGAAATCATTGGCAAATGACCCCCAGGTGACAGCGATGCTAGAAAGCGATACTGTGACTCCTTCTGGTGAATAAATAATCAAAACTTGATTAGCATGCTGATTATTCTAGGAAAACCAAGTGGCTTTGTAGCTAAGCTAGATTTTATTTAAACTGTTGTTGTTGTTCCTTATTTTTTTATTTTACCATCCTAGTGGGCCACACAGAATGTTCCTTGAACTGACCCCCATGGCTTTTCTAGCCTTATTTTCCGGATTGTCCCTTCACAAAACCCTGCAAACTCTGCTACCTGTTCCCTTCACTCTACATCTGCATTTCCTGCCTCTTTGCTTTGGCCCAAGTTGCTTCCTCTCCCTGAGCTGCCCTTCCCATGTCTGCACCTTCAAATCCATCTTGCACAGCGCGTGCTCAAAGATCACTCGCCTTCAGAAGCCGCTGGGAAATCAGACTCACCCGAAAGCCCCCAAACTGTGATCTTGCCTTCTTTTTCCAGGTGGCATTTGATCACTCCCCCAAAGTAGAATTATGTGCATCTTAGCCCCTTGAACAGACCTACCGTACACTTCTGGGGGTAGACCCTGGGACTTTGCATCCTTGTAGACCCAGAACTCCAGCAATGCCGTCCATACTCAGCTCTTTCCTCCACCCTCCTGTTGCCAAGCCACTGTCACTCCTCACCTCACCTCGTCCCCTCTATCCATTCTGCATCCTGCAGCCAGGCTGGGGTTTTAAAACACAAGTCAGATCATGACCCTGTACTGAAACCTTCAAGTGCCTTCGCGTTGCTCTTATAATACAAAGCCAACTCTGTCTCATGCTACAGACAGGACTCGGCTTGCTGCCCCATGCCCTTTCTGGGCCCTTTTCCCCTCCCATCCTCTCCCCCAGCCCTATTTACTGCCTGGGTTCTCCAATGAGCCAGGCCTGTTCCCTGTGCCTGGAATGTTCTTCCCCCAGCCCTCTGCCTGCTGGTTCCTACTCATCTTTCCCTTCCTCTGAATGGCCTTTCACTACCATGACCTCAGTATGATCACCCTACGATGTCTCATAGCCATCTGTTCTCTCTGGTCATGGTGTGGTTTCGGTTTTGTTTCTTTGTTTTTTAAGTAAGCTCTATACCCAATGTGGGGTCTGAACTCACGACCCTGAGATCAAGAGTCGCACGTTCTACTGACTGAGCCAGCCAGGCCCCCCCTGGTCATGGTGTTTGTCCCAATTTGTAACTGTATATCATCTGTGAGATTGTTTCTGTTGCCCAATCCAGGTAATCATTACTACCATCTTTAATTACAACAGTTACTGATACTGTTAGTGGATGGCCTGCCTTTTCTGCCACTCTTCATTCTCCTTCCTCCTTTTGGTAGAGCCCCACTTTTGTTCAAGTCTCTGCTTTCCTGAGGCCATGTGCTTCAGGGAAGATAAGCCCCCAACACTGCCCCAGGGAGTGGTTTAGACACAAGCCTGAGATACAATTCCGGTTAATAAGACATAGGGGAAGTCTACGGAGGATTTCTGGGAAAGATTTTCTTCCTCCTCACTAATAATAATAAAAAAGACACATGGGAAAAAAAACAGTAATTCTTTCTCCCCTAACAGTACTGTGAAGATGTGTCTAGAACAGTGGCAGCTTTCTGTGACCATGAGGAAAGCCAGCTGAGATTGTACAAGCCAGCGTCTTGAGGAAAAGGAGATGGAAAACTAAAACAGAACAAAACCTGCATCTTCAGTGATGTTGGTGAGCTCTTAAATTAACCCATCTTGGAGCTGACCTACCTCGGGACTTCTTGTTTGGTGAGTTAATTAGTATATTTATTGTTTAAGTCACTTAAATGGGGTTTTCTGTTATTGTTTTAAACATTCTGACAGAGGGGCACCTGGCTGACTCCGTTAGAGGAGCGTGTGGCTCTCAATCTTAGGGTCATGAGTTCAAGCCTCACACTGGGTGTAGAGATTATGTAAGTAAATAAATAAAATCTTAAAAAAAAAAAAAGCAACTTTCTGACAGATATACCACTGTATTATCATTCCCAGGACAAGACTCGATATAGTAGGTATTCAGTAAACATTATTTCTTGAATAAATTTTGCTGAGACATTGTTTGCATAACAAAGTTTCAGCTTACTTTGAAATTATTCTAAATCCTGAATAAAGAGGATTTATGTATGAGTAGCTAACAGGTCACAGAACTCCTGTTGTATTTATTCAGTTAGCTGGAAGCTAAAAATATTCCAGTGTTTTCCTTTTTCTCTGAGGGAGGAACCTGTGAAAGCTAACTCATAATTTCCATTATTTCTTAGCACTCAGTAGCTACCTCCTCATCCCCACTTTTAGCATTTAGTGTTTAATTGTTCTTTAACATTTTTAATTACGTAAGGCTTCTCTCTGTCTCCTCAAATGGTAGAACCATGGCTCTATTTTCCTTTGTCTTTCTTCACACTTGGCATAGTTCTGCACATAGTTCTAGGCTAAATAGATTTTTGCTAATTGGGTAAATGAATAAAAAACTAAGAAAACTGCACCCTATTTGAAAAATATAATTTTATAGAATTTTGTCAGTATCACCTTATTTATATAAAGTGAGGTACATTTATAACAATAGGCAAAAGTGTATTCTTTCTGTGGCCTCAACTCTAACATCAAGTAGATATTTATATCAAGTACCAGATAGGAAACTCTCAGGAAGTGGGTAGGGAGACCTCATGTATTACATGTAAACTTTGCCTGTATTTCACAGAGAGCATAAATAACCAGCCTGGATCTCATTGTCCAGAAATGCTAGTTGAAAGCCTCAGTGTGAAAAGTCTTCCTTCTCCAAGAACACATCATAAGATAATCCTGTCTAATCTACCATCGTATTAGTTCTCTACTGCTGCATAACAAATTACCACAAATTTGGTGGCTTGAAATAACACACGTTTACTCTCTCATAGTTTTCATAGGTGTACAGGGTGGGCATAACTTAGCTGGGTCCTCTGCTCAGGGTCACACGAAGCTGAGATCAGGGTATGGGCCAGACTGCATTCTCATCTGAAGGCTTGACTGGGGAAGGATCTCCTTCTAAACTCCCTCATGTGATTGGCAGAGTTGCAGCTATAAAACACGTGATCCTTTCTTCTTCAAGGCAGAAATGGATAGTGTCTACTTCATTGAGTCTCTGACCACTAGACTCCCACTTCAAGGACCTGTCTGATTAGGTCAGGCCCAATTGAATGCAATTGGCTTTTTTGATCCAGTGTCTTCTCCCCTTAGTACCCACCCAGTAAATGTGATCTAGCCACAAAGCCAGAGATGCAGTTTGTATTTTCCTTGGACAGGCTTAATACTTCAGGGCCTTTCTCTCTAGGAAGGTCATGTGTCTGGATAAGTCATTTTGTGTTTCTTCAGCATATTTCCCCCAAGTATGCAGATTCCAAGTCAGTGGGTATCCAAGGGAAAATGTTGCTCTAAACAAGACTGTTACTGATTTAGAAGGTGTGTCATAATACAAAAAAGGGGGATGTACAGAAGAGTTAGAAATGTACCTTGCATTTAGTGGAGTAGAATTTTCCAAGATTCTCTTGATTTCCCTGTAGTATCCCTAACAACTAAAACAGTGTCTTAACATATGATAAATATTTGCTGAATGAATGAATGAGTAAAGAGTAGATACTTATTAGGTCGTGTTCCCTCCCCTGCTGTCTAGGAACTGCCCCATCTATTCCATAGCAGGAGAGCAGGCCCTGTGGCCATACTTGAAGAACATGATTTCTGGCTGGTTAGATTGTGGTGAGTGTCTGACAAGCTAGACCAGTTAGGTTACATCTCCTGTGAATTGGAATTGGAATTTAGGAATGAGAGATAAGAGGCTCATCTCTTTGGTGAGCTGAGCATGTGACATATGAACTTAGGAGCTATGGGTCTATGATGTTCTACTGTGAGGTCCAGGAAAGCAGAGAAAACTAGTGTGCATAGAGAGAGCATCAAGTATGTGCCCAGTGAGAATTAGAGACAAGAGATAGAGACAGTGAAACCCAGGACTTTCCAGCCACTGATTCCAAGATTTCCTGAGACACACTCAAATTCTTGTCCTTATCCCCTAGGAGACATTGATAGGCCCTTATAATAAATGTCAGTGTTTGCTTAGGTTTGCTGTAGTTTGTTTTGCTGTATGTAAAAAGAGAAAGAGAGAGAGAGAGAGAGAGAGAGACTGGGAAAATAAGAAATGAAAAGTAGATGAGCACCCATGGCCCAAGACTCTAAAACAATCAATTGTAATGAGAGATGAGATTCTCAGAAACAAACACAACCACATTGTATTCACGGGTCCCAGTGATGAGAGAAATGGAGAGGCACTGGGACTTGGGACTCTACCGGGGAACTCTCTCAGAGGCTAGACGTGCACAGCTGATGGGGTCATGGTTCTTGGCCAAGGACAAATCCAAATGCTGTGCAAAGAGATCAAAGGCAGAGTAGAGGGGAAGCTGAAACCCAGAGTGAGCTGAGGCTGCAAAAATACTAGGGACAACACAAAGAGCTCTTTGGTGTCTGAGAAAGAGCAGGGAGGGTCACTGTTTGGTGCAGATGTCATCACATTAGCAGAAGTCACAGAGAGAACAGAGCTCCTCAGCTCCTACTTCATTCCTGAGTTACACAGAGAATGAAGACCCAGACAGAGGACAGTGAGAAAGCTGAGAGCTATCAGTTATCAAGTCTAGATTCACAAAATCCCAGGAACCAAAAGATTTTGCAAGTATGATCCCTAAGACCTTGTTGCTAACTGAAACATGGCACAGACCAGGATAGACGCTAGAAAGCCAGGATAGATGGTTAAGTGTGGTTCTAGATTTCCTAAAGGCATGAATTCTAAAAACATCAAAGATTTAACAGCCGATTCTTTGAAAAAATTATAAAATATAGATTATTAAATATAATAAAAAGGGAGGTGGGACCTTTAAGAATTAGTTTAAACTTACATAGAACAAGTCAGGTGAAAGTCAACTTTTCCTTTTTTGAGACTTTCTTAATCAGTGGAAAAGTGCCATAGACAAATATCAAAAACATATTTGACCAAGGTATTCCTAAGACGGAACAACTTACGTGATTTAGTTGGCTAAATATTATACTCATAAAGCCTTCTTGAAGTATCAATGTCAACTTGTCTCTTTAACGTTTTAGTTAAAAATTTGGATCAGGGGCGCCTGGGTGCCTCAGTGGGCTCTACCTTCATCTCAGGTCATGATCTCAGGGTCCTGGGATCAAGCCCCCCATTGGGCTCTCTGCTCAGCAGGGAGCCTGCTTCCCCCTCTCTCTCTGCCTGCCTCTTTGCCTACTTGTGATCTCTCTCTGTCAAATAAATAAATAAAATCTTGAAAGAAAAATAAAAATTTGGATCAGATTTGCAAATGACTAAAAGCTTGGAGGGAGAGAGAGAGAGTTAACATGTAAAATAACAGAATCAGAATTAAAATATTGCCTGACTTACACTGATTTACAAAAACTCCAAGTTGAAATTTGATAGGAAGAAACGTAAAGATTTACTCTTAAATTCAAGAACTCAACTGTCCAGGAGTGCCTGCATGGCTCGTTCAGTTAGGTGACCAATTCTTGATTCCAGCTCAGGTCATGGTCTCAGGGTTGCGAGATCAAGCCCTGTGTTCAATAGGGAATCTGCTTGTAATTCTTTACTTCTCACTCTGTCCCATCCCCCACATGCACTCTCTCTCAAATAAATAAATGTTTAAAAAAGAAAGAACTCAACTGTCCAAAGATGAGTAGAAGACAATGCTTCAGAGCAATGTCTTAGAAGAAGCCTAACCCTTTGGGTTGATTTTAAGCTCAATATGAGTCAACAGAATCATGTGGTTGTCAAAACAGCTAATGCAATCGTAGGCTGCATTAACAGAAGTGCAACCAGGTCTTGTGTCAGATGGTCCCTGACTCAACAACTTACACAGAGACCTGAGTAATCTCTCTGTTGACCATGGCAGGAGATCGGCACCAACTTTCTAACTCAGAACATACTTGCACACATCCTCTTCTATCTTCTATTGTCTGTCATCCAGGTCTCCTATCCTGACCTGACTAATGTTCACATCTCTTTCCCCAGAACCTTTGGCTGAAATGAGAAGACATTGGAAGGTCCCTATTTCATTACTTTTTCTCATCTGGTCACAGCTCAACTGCCAAAGCAGACATAGATCATACATTCTTCACAAAAGGACACAGCCCCCTTTCTCAGGGGCTCAGAGTCTTTTCTGGGCTTGAGGGCAGTCAGCAACATGGACTCCATGAGCAGATAGTAAGTCCAAAGAGCCTTTCTTAATGATAGGGTTCTTCCACTTCCTTCTTAGCACTAGGGTTGGCCTACCTTATCCAGTACTTTCACCGGATTGACAGTGCACATCCATGCACATGAGCACTTGGGTGCAGAGTTGAACTCATCAGATCAGTGTTTCGCCAAGTAATAACACATACCACCAATGGCTCACAAGATGATTTTAGGCAGTATGTAGATGAACATTTGTATCATAATAACTGTTGTATTATTTTAATTCATTTAATTTTTTTGGATAAATAATACATTCACATGTTTCAAAATTAACAAATGTGGTGGGAGCACCTGGGTGGCTCAGTCAATTAAGTGTCTGACTCATCTCTTGATTTCAGCTCAGGTCATTATCTCAGGGACGTGGGATCAAGCCTCATGTTGGGCTCCAGGCTCAGCTTTGAGTCTGCTTGTCTCTCTCCCTCTGCTCTTTTCTCTCTCTCTCTCTCAAATAGATAAATAAAATATTTTTAAAAAATAACAAATATGGACACTTCCCATCATGACCAAACTCTTCCTATCCAATAGGAACCATTTGTATTAGAGTATTGGCATTCTTCTCTCAGAAGAGATTTTAGGCATATGCAAATGTAGACCTCCTCCCCTGTTATGCACATACCATTTGGTATACA
>JAQQSY010005399.1:0-11685 GCA_028646535.1 Procyon lotor | reverse complement strand
CCTGATTTTCCTTTGAGGCATCCTTCCTTTCCACATGAGGTCCATTTGGACATAATACCCAAGTCTGGCCAATCCACATACCCTATTCCCTAGCCCCAGGGATGACTTTAAAGGTGGGCACATGGCCCAACTAAGGCCAAGGAGAGCCATGAACATCCATCCACAATTTGGGGAGGATTTGCTAAGAATGACACCGTCTTTCCCCCACTGGTACAATGTCAGATGTAGTGACGACTTTGCCACCACTTATAAGGAGCCTGTCCACCCAGAGGACAACAGACACAAGTGGGAAGAGACAGAGTCTCTATGCATTGAGTCCCGGCTCTGGTTGTGCTTTTCAGCCAAAAGTTCCCATTACTTCCCCTTTCAATTAAACCAATTAGACCGGATTTCTGCACCTAAGAAATTGCTGATGAATACAGTATGCCTGAGGCAGTGCTGTTCTTACAAAGTGTGGGGTCAAGAGATGAAAAGAACACACAAGCTGGGATTCAGAAAACCTGGGTCCAGCCCCTCATCCATTTCCCACTGGCAGTGTGACCTTGGGTAAAATGCTGAACCGTTAGGTCTCACATGCCTTGTCTGATAAGAACAGCTACCTTGGGGTGCCTGGGTGGCTCAATTGGTTAAGTGTCTGCCTTCGACCCAGATCATGATCTCAGGGTCCTGGGATCAAGCCCCTCATCAGGCTCCCTCCTCCGTGGGGAGTCTGCTTCTCCCTCTCCTTCTGCCCCTCCCCCAACTCATGCACTCTCTCTCACTCTCTCTCTCTCTCAAATAAATAAAATCTTAAAAAATAAAGAGCAGCTACCTTGGAAGGGGGGTGGTTGTAGAATTAGCAGTCAAGTGTATAAGTCCCCATGACATAGAAGATGCTCAATAAATATTTCTTGAGTGAATGAATGAATCCAAACTGTATTTTCTACCAAACGATAGATTCACAGCAAAATCTTTCTCTGAAACCATTCAGAGAATAAACAGCTGCGTCATGAAGTTTATACTCTATCAAAATGAGTCATGATGAGTAAGTTTACACCAGGGACAAAATAGAGAGATCTTTAGTTTTTTCTGATGTTCATGTTCTAATTCACACAAAGCAAGAAAACACATTTATTAAGACCTTTTTATGCTCTGAGGCACTATGGTGGGAATCTTATGTGCTACTGCACTGAATCCTTACCACAGCCCATGAGGTATGCTTTGCTAGCATTTTAGCATCAGAGAATTCGGTTCAGAAAGAAGAGTAATTGGCTCAAGGTCATGCAGCAAGCCGGCAGCCGAGCCAAGGTTGGATCCGGGGCTAGTTCTAATGCACCTGCTCTTGCTTGTTCTTACGTCCTTCCTCCGTTGGCTGCCTCCGCTCAGCAGAAGGTCAGTGCTTTAATCATAAACTACAGCAGCAACTATCCAATTAATAGCTAGATTCTTTCTTCTCTCAACCCCAAGTAACAGAGGAAAGGCAGATGGACAGGATGAGAAGGAGGTAGCACTAAAATTATCTCATTGGGTCCAGGCGCTTCTTCTACGGAAAAGATCAGCAGTCGGGCCATTCACTCCCTCACTCATTAGCTACCATTCATCGAGCACCTCCTGCATTTACAACTGCTGGGGAATGCTCTGCATGGCTTTTGAAACCCAGCCCTGATGCTCCAAAACACTCGAGACTCGAAGTTGATGAACACCCGATTGGATGGGAAGGCCCAAAGTCAACAGCCTAAAAGAGGAACCAGGTTGCCACACACGCTCCTGCTTGGGGTCATCTGCCAACCACACAACAATCTTCATTGCTGTGGCCGCTCAGGCGGGCTCCCAGGCTCATGGGAACACCAAAGGGGGCGACAGCCTCTCGTGGAGCCTCCACCAACTATTTCCAAAGCTAAACATACAAAACGAAATGATACCGCTCTAGGGACCAAGTCCAAGCTACTTGCCAAATTCTTCCTGCTCACAAACCATTTCTGAGAATTGCAAGACAAAAACAACTTTAATAATGAACTAGCAAGCATTCGTTCATTTGTTGCAATGGTTGTTAATAATTTATTTTCCAACATGGAAGCAAAAACGGAGGGAAAATGTTGCTTACGTGGCCTTGGAATCTTTGGTAAAGAAGACACATTCCCGTTTCTTAAAATTTGCTTGAATAAAATTCACCAAGTCCTTTGGAGAAAGAACATAGGACGGCATATTACTAATTTATTCTCGCACACTGCTGTCATTAACAAATACTAAATGTAATCTATACCTACTTCAAAGGTTTCAAGAATTTACCACGTATTCATAGCACCCAGCATCCGTTCATGCTTTTAGAGTTTTTAAAAGAGGCATACATTTAAATTTTTATAACTAAATGCAAATTTTTCTACAACTTAACTTGGCATCATCTTGTAATAAATGTCATGACACATATACAAATTATGTTTTTCCGTCTCTAGGATTACCAAGGGAATGTAAGCATTTGTTGATAGCTTAGCATAAATAATGTAGCAAAGCAGATTCTCTTTCCTCTTACACTGGCTTTTCAAAAGAAGACATATTCCAAAGACTCCTTCAAGGGTTGTGTTTGCTCCCCCCACGGACAAGGCGGTAAGACATAGCCGGGACCTCATTCTGATAAACAGCCACAAGTTTCTATACACCAACAGCTTTCCTTCAGATGCAAAAGCAAACTATTTGCAAAGAGATGAAGAATACATTGAAACAAAATACGCTCCTCGAGTGGGAGACTATAATTCCAATACACATTAATCATCACAGGATTGGTAGACTATCTAAAGGACTTGAAATCACTAATAGGGCAGACAGCTGGAGGGGAAAATGACATGAGGCATGAGCATGCATCGAATAAAAGAGGACACAAAAATAACCCATAAATGTGTAAAGAGAGGCTCAGCCTCCCCAGTAACGAAGCAAGTGTGAAGGAAAACCACAGTGACTTCCCAGTGCATACCCAGCAGGTGGGAAAAATCAAAAACACAGCTGACACCAGATGTGAGACTGTGGGGCCTGACGCCCCCTAGCGGTGGGTGAGTAAACTGGTACCACAATCTGGAAAATTATCTACTGTGGCCCGAAAAGCTCTCCCCCTAGAAATCATGCCCTGGGAAGAGAGAGGTAGGTTAGTCCTGTGAACAGCCAATGAGTTCAGAGTGCTTGACCTTGGGTTGTCAGCCCTACGGGGATGTCTTGCCCTGGGGAAGCAGAGCTGGCCGTCCAAACCCCCTCCCCTCAGGCCGCTGACTTCTCCAACAACTTCATGAAGGTTTGGCCTCCCAAGTCAGGTTGTTGGCACCAAAGCCACCCTTGACCCCCTATCCCCGACAGCAAGGCTGCCACCAGCCACGCCCCACAAAAACAGGGCAGGCAGTCTCTAGGAATAAAGTCCATAGTGCATTCGGCAGTCTGCCCCCTGCTCCTCGCCACCCTGCATTCTGAGACATCAGAGAAACAGGGACCACACGCCTCCTCTTCCTGGCCCTTTGAACTAAAGTCATCCCATAAATCCTGTGTCTTAAACTCAGACCCCGTGAGGGAGAGGTATCTACCTTCACCCCCCTGGCTTCACCCTAAGAACATTTCCCAATAAACCCCAGCTCACACATCCAAAAATGTTCACATGGCCTTGCTCCTAACAGCAAAACCCTAAAATCCGAGCGTTCCCCTTGGGCTGGATAGACATGCACAGGACAGAGCGCTGAACAGGAGTGAGATGGGTCAGCAGTTCTACACCTATCAACGCAGACAAATCTCAAAAACATAACGACCACCATCAACAACAAAAATTCTCCAAAGAACACTTGTAGAATTCCATGTATCCCAAAACCAGATAAAACTAAGCAATATAGGGACGCCTGGGTGGCTCTGTTGGTGAAACATCTGCCTTCAGCTCAGGTCATGATCCCAGGGTCCTGGGATCAAGTCCTGCATGGGGCTCTCTGCGCTGTGGGGAGCCTGCTTCTCATCTCCCTCTGTTCCTCCCCACTGCTCGTCCTCTCTCTTTCTCTCAAATAAATACATGAAATCTTTAAAAAAATAAACAGTATATTGTTTAGGTTTAGATTTAATATATATATATATATATATATATATATATATATATACTCAAATAATAAACTTATAAACAAAAGCAAAGAACAGGTAACACAGAATGCAGGCTCGTGGTCACCTCTGGCAGGAGAGAGCGGACGATATGGGGGGCACGTGGGGCTTTCCAGAGTCCTGCTGCTGATATCCTGTTCCTTAAGCTGGGGGTGGGTACAAAGTATTTATTTTTATTAATCCTCTTTAAGCTGGAAACTGACACTTGGGACATTCTCGTCCACCGACAATAAAAATGTGGGAAAACAACAATTCCTATACTCATCTGAACGTAAAAATCTCAAAAACCTATGATGCCCTTTCTCCCTGGTAATATTTTCTAACATCTTAACTAATTTTAAGTCTACTTAACCAAATGAAGAGGACTGAACAGCTGTATACGCCTGTGGAGTCAGTGACCACAGACGAGCAGTGGTTTTGTGGCTAAAAATTCCCTCTGAAAATGTACTTTACAGGGGCACCTGGGTGGCTCAGTGGGTTAAAGCCTCTGCCTTCGGCTCAGGTCATGATCTCAGGGTCCTGGGATCGAGCCTCGCATCGGGCTCTCTGCTCAGCAGGGAGCCTGCTTCCCCCTCTCTCTCTGCCTGCCTCTGCCTACTTGTGATCTCTCTCTCTCTCTCTCTGTGTCAAATAAATAAATAAAATCTTAAAAGAAAGAAAATGTACTTTGCAGAGGTGTGTGTTCACTGGGGGGGTGGGGGGGTGCAGGTGGCTGCAAATAGGAACTGAGGCGTCCTTGGGTGGTCTCAGAAGTTCTAGCCAGGGGGGCTGCCAGCAACTCTGCAGACCTGAGCAGGAAATCCTTTGGGAGCTACAGAGTGTGGCAAGAGAAGATGGCCTTTGTCCATCTCCGAGAGGCAGCATAGCCCAAGTCCAAGAGCAAAATGGGGACAAGGCCTTTCCTGCCTTCCCAGAGGCCTCTCATTGCTTGAGGCTGGAGGAGAGGCTCCCCCTGTCTTTGCCCATCATTTGTTTCCTGCAGGCCCAGGGCTAAGGCGAGATCAGTTATAAAATCCAAGGAGGCGTTCTGTGCTGGGGGTGGGCACCGGCGGGAGCAGCACCTGAGGGCCTGTGCTGCCTTCACACCCAGTACGGGGGCCGTTCTGCCCCTTGTTTGTTGTCTTAGAGCTCACCTACAGATCACAGACCCAGTCTCGTGTGGCCACCAGTCAGACCTAGACACCGACACGCCCAGCACCCCTCCCAACCCCTCCTCCCTCCTCATCCCCACAGGGAGCCCCGGTCCTGACATCCAACACTGCAGACGAGGGGGGCCCTTGGTATCAGACTGGAATGCTGTCTTTCTTCCCTGACAAGCAAGCATATTGGATCTGCCTGCAGGGTGGGCACGAAGCCAGGAGGACGTGCCCCAGCAAAAGCACAGCGGACAGGGATGGGGAGCTGCCCCCCCCACCCCTCCCAGGCAGCCTCAAAACTCTCCCACCCCGCAGAATCTGGTGCCACGGAAGGGCGAGGGCCCCGGCTGGCCCCCAGGAAGCATAAGTGGTGGGTCCCCACATCTGTAGGGCAGCGTGGACGCTGGCTTGGAATGGGACACACAGGTGCCCAGGAGAGCAGTTAGAAGCTGTTGCAAGAACAAATGAGGACCCAAACGGAGACCCAGCCATAGAGTGGAAGAGAAGGACTTAGGTTCAAGAATCAAGCAAGAACATGGCACTAAGCTGGAAAACCAGCCCTAAGAGCTCAGTATTGTAAACTGCACGAGCCCCGGGTAACGAATGCATCATGTAACAATGTATTAAGGTTACAATGTTTAAAATAAGGATGCTGGGAAAACAACACGAGAAAATGCTTCTGTATGTGACCAAAACAACGCACAGAACACAACACTATACGTTGAGGTACAATCTTTTCAAGGAAGCAGTGTGGGTCCCCAAATAACATCATGGTCAGAGTGTGGCCTTCTGACGTGACGGCGCCGCCGCTGGGGACTCACGCTTTCGCTGTAGGACACATCTGTGCTCCGAGATGTGCTGGAGTACAGCGTCCGGGTGCTGTCCAGCGTGCCGTTCCTTCTGTTTCTCATGCTGAGCCTGGCCCCCTCGAAGGACATCTTGTCTGGAGAATGGGGTGGGACAGGGGGGTTAGTTTGAGTTGCAAACAGTAAAAGGGCTGCGCAGACAGCCTTGTCTCAGTGCCCTCTGTCTCCACCACCTCCTGCTCTGCCCCAGGACCCGCACCAATAACAACACCCCTGCCCTGCTCTTCGGGCCTCATTCCCCCCACCCCACACCCCACCCCGCATCCTCCAGGACCTGCTTGAGTTCTGGTCCTTACAGCACTGGTCCTGCCCCACCCCCGGTTACCCCTCTCTGGGGCCGGGTCCACACTGCAGACCACCACACTTGGGAGGCTCGCAATAGCTGCTTCCAATTTAAGAGATTTGGAGTAAAGGGAACGTAAAGAACAAACCCTAACAATGGCTTGTGGCATCTAGAGGAAGGGGCCGGACTCTGAGAAGGATGCTGGCCCTGATCCATCCTGTGGTGGCAGGAGCCGGGGGCCTGGGTATCCAGGTCGCCCTGAGACTGGGAGCCGACACTTGGGCCCCAAGGACACCCGGCCATTCCCTCTCAGGTCTGGCAGCGGGCCATTAGCCCAGGACACGCAGAAGCCTCAGCCACCACATGGAGGCTTCCTGGGCCACCCTGCTCTCCTGATGCCCAGACCCTCCCATCCCAACCTGCAGGGGTGCCCTCCGACCCTCAGGGCCATCCTGGCACTCCTCACACCCACACCCTCCCACCCCGGTCTGCAGGGGTGCCCTCCGACCCTCAGCCCAGGCTGCAGACAAAAAGCACCAATGGCTACTCCATCCGTCTGCGGCCTGGCAGACAGGGTAGTCATGACATTTCTAGAATGAGAGCATCATCGTTCCCAGTCTCCCTGAGTCTTCTCTGGCACGGAGCTTCCTTTCCCAGCTGCCCGTGACAGGCCATCCAAGGGCCAGTCCCACCTCCTTCGCCCTCACCAGCCTCTCCAGTGGCCCCCGGGTCCCACCCTCTGTCTGGAGCCCTCTTCCCCAGACTCCCTGTCTGCTCATCTTTGGCTCATCCTCAGAGCCTCACGTGGGTACCACTTCTCTGGGGTGGTGCTCTGTGAGCCCCAGGCAGGGGCACGTCCCCATGACTGGTCCTGCAGCATCTCTACCCTGCACCCAGTGCTCCGGGTAGACCAGATCTCTCTTGTTCAGCACCATAGTCCCAGGACCTGGCAAGGTGCGCAGAATAGATCTGTACAAATATTTATTGAGTGAATAACTTAAATGAATAAACAACACACCCGCTCCCAAACCCTAAATCCTCCTCCAGCTTTCAAACTGCTTCCACATCACCTTCTGGAACCCCTGGATGTGGGAAGGCCTCGACCCACCGCTCAGCCACATGTTCCAAGCCTCAGCCAGGTGGGCCTGATGTCTTGGTCCCAGCTGCCCCTCCCCTTCCCAGGCAGCCTCAAAATTCTCCCACACCAGAGTCTGGAATCTTCTTTGAAACCCGCTCAGAGCAGCCAGTCCAGGCTGTTTAAAACGACGAGTGCTTTTACTTCTCTCCCCAGACATTTCAAAGAGAGGCTCCGAGTATTAATTGGTACTTTACATACATTATTGTAAAACCACAGATCAATCCTGCAAGGTATTTACTGTGATCCCCATACAGCAAATTGCTTCTAAGTAGGGCACCAACGGTCAGGAGATGATTTCATTTGCCTCACAATGAAAAACTGCTTTTTTTGTTGCAACGGGAAAAGGTGTATTTTTGCCTTTTAATCACACTTCAAAGAAGAAATGGGCAAGTCGTGCGAGACGGGCGGTGAGCTGCCCTAATCTGACATGTCAAATGCCTACGTTATGTATTTTTTTCCAGCTGCTTTCCTGAGCCCAGCTGATGTTCAGGTTGATTGATTAGGAATTTGGGCCTTTCTTAGGACATCTTACATCCCAGGGGCTCCAGGCATTCAGCCGCCACCTGGTCAGGAGTCAAGGCATGGGTGAGAGAGCAGCTGGGGCATTGGGGGAGGGGCAGAGAACCGAGGGCCACGGGTGAAGGTCAGATGAGGCCAAAGTGGGGTGCCCAGAGAGCGAAAGGAGATGAGCCACAGTCTCCCTCCCTGGGGAACCTTGGGGAAGGGCAGGTAAATCGGATAGGACCAGAGCCAGGAGGGGAGGAAGGAGTGAAAGTCACACCCTAGGGCGTCTGGGTGGCTCAGTCAGTTGGGTGACTGACTTGGTTGCAGGTCATGATCTCCGGGTCCCGGGATGGACCCTCGAATTGTGCTCTGCACTCAGCAGGGAGTCTGTTTAAGGATGCTCTCTCTCTCTCTCTCGCTCCCTCTGCTGCTCCCCTCGTGTGCTCTCTTTCTGTCTCTCTCTCAAATGAGTGAATAAATCTTTAAAGAAAAGAAAGTCATGGGGGCACCTGGGTGGCTCAGTGGGTTAAGCCTCTGCCTTCAGCTCAGGTCATGATCTCAGGGTCCTGGGATCGAGCCCCGCATCGGGCTCTCTGCTCAGGGGGGAACCTGCTTCCCCCTCTCTCTCTGCCTGCCTCTCTGCCTACTTGTGATCTCTCTCTGTGTGTCAAATAAATAAAATCTTTAAAAAAGAAAGAAAGAAGGAAAGGAAGGAAGGAAGGATGGAAGGAAGGAAGGGAAGGAGGGAGGGAGGGAGAGAAAGAAGAGAGAAAGAGAGAAAGAAAGAAAGAGAGAGAGAGAAAGAAAGAAAGAAAGAAAGAAAGAAAGAAAGAAAGAAAGAAAGAAAGAAAAAGAAAGGAAGGAAGGAAGGAGGGAAGGAAGGAAGGAAGGAAGGAAGGAAGGAAGGAAGGAAGGAAGGAAGGAAGGAAGGAAGAAGAAAGTCACGCTAGGGAGAAACCAGTGGATACATCCTGGCTAAGGAAAAGTAACAAAGTCACACCACCAGGCAGAACAATACAAAACCTGGTAGATAAACTAGGCTAAGGGCTAAAATGCAAATCCACCTTAGAGAGAACACAGATCTCGAGTAAACTCGAAAATGGACTAATCCTCCCTTGTCATAAAATCCCAACAACAATGACACACCAAGAGGAGGTATTTTCAGATGAGAGTATTTGTTGTTGGGAAGAGGGCGATGAGACAGAGGCTTCCAGATGACTGAGTGGGGTTGAAACCATTTCACTGCCTGCAGAGTACCCGGGCAATGGTATAGCAAAGCACTTAAATATTGTTGACCACGTGCACTGGCTTTGGGGGCCCTAGATAAAAGAATTAGTCAGAAACACAAAAAAAGTTGTACTGAAAAGCTATTCATTGCTGAGTTATTTCTAATAAGAACCATTGGAAACAACCTAAATTTCCATTAATAGAACATTTCACCCAAAAGAAATAAAAGGGTGGGGTCATGAAGGGGGTATAATTCAATGGCATGGAGAAATTATTATGATTTGTTGCAAGTAGGAAAAGAAAAGGCAGAAAGCAGGGAATCCTGGCAGTTAAGAGCTCTGGCTTCACAGACAGGGGCTTGGGTGAAACACTAAGCTATGAACTTTGAGTGGGTCCTTCCCACTCTCGGCTCCTTATAAAGGTGGCTCAGGGCCCACAGGAAAGGCAGCTCCAGCAGTAGGGCCAGTAAGTGCCTCGTGGATAATGTGTAGAAGGCACCCAGCAGTAAATACACCAAAATGCTAACCGCTATATGCTAACGTAGGGGGTGGGATGGTGAGTGATTCTTTTTTTTTATTCCTACTTTTTGTATTTACCAAAATTAAATACATTGCTCATGTAGTCTGGAAAATAGACTTAATAAACAGGATAAACATCTAGAGGCTGGGCAAGGGGAAGATAACCAGTGGCCATGGCAATGGGGTTTCAGGGTTGGGGGTTTGAGAGGGCATGTAGACAACCAGTGTAGACCTCCCCTCCACAGGAGCAAATGGGAAGTGGGGCCAACAGCTGATTTGTTCAGTCCTGTTTCAATCTTGCAAGAAGAAAATTAGCAGAGAGAGATAAAAGCAAAGGGCAGTTCTTGTAAGAATAACAGAGCGTAGAGCAGAAAGGCTCTGTGGGGCAGGTAGATCCCCCCTAAACTCACTGATAAAGATAGATAACCAATTGAAGATCAAAGGAAAAGAGAGCCAACAATAACATAATATACTGATGAGAAACCTTGATTGTTTTTCCCTCTCATGTCATATTGTCTGAAATCCTTCCTGGACAAGGAACTGATTGACTGATGTTCCTACCCCAGCACCTGGGTCCCATCCAGCCCGCCTGACTCTGATTTCAGAGAAGAAATGGGGACAACACGCAGGTGTTCAAGGCTTCACTCAACAGCCAAGTCTAGAGTGTGGTTTTAAAATGGGGTCCTTGGGGTGCCCGGGTGGTTCAGTCAGTTGGGTACCTGACTCTTGATTTTGGTTTAGGTCATGATCTCAGGGTCGTGAGATAGAGCCCTGCATCAGGCTCCACACTCAGTGGGGAGTCTGCTAAAGTTTCTTGCTCCCTCTCCTTCTGCTCCTCCCCTCCACGTGTTCTCTCCCTCTCTTTCTCTCTCTCTCTCAAAAATAAAAAAGAAAATTTTAAAAATAATAATAATAATAATTTTTTTAAAATAAATAAAAGGGGGTCCACAGGGCCTTTCTGCTGAGATGGGCTCAGGGACCCCCCCCACCCACATTAGTGGGAGCAGATCTGCCTTCATCACATTTATGTGCCCAAAGTCCTAGAAGTTCCCCTCTAAGGAAAGATTTCTGCTGCCAAAGAGCAGCCTGAAGCTTTGGCTCTAGAGACTCAGTCTGCTCTGCACACCTGCTGCCATCACCCACCTGCACAGCCAGACTGGGACATCTGGAGCCTCAGTCCCTTGGAATGGATAAGAGAGCCATTACTGTCCTTAAGAAAGAATAAGTTTATTTACTTTTTTTTTAAAAGAATAAGTTTATAGATGGTTTACCAAGCTCCAAAGGTGATGGACTTGGGAAATAGGATTGCATAACTCCAAAACTGTAACACAATGGAATACGATATATAGCCTTCGATAGCCACCATATGCAAGTGGGTGGTCTTGAAGCCTCTCCAGAATGACTACTGGGATACAATCTCTTTCTGTGGATCAGATTTTCAGTATTTGGCATCCACATGAAAGAGGCACTGGCATCCCACATAGCTGGAGGGCACTGGAGTAATGATGCTTAAAAGTATGAGTTTTGAGTCTAGGACCATCCCTTATTTTATTTTTAACTCTGAGTGTATTTCTCTAAACTAATGGAACTCTTGACTAGAAGTTGGAAAACTAAGTTAAAAGAATGAGAGCCCATGGTGTGGATGGACCTTCCCTGAAAACATCCACCAGTAAGTTGGTAGGAATGCAAGCTGGTGCAGCCACTCTAGAAAACAGTATGGAAGCTCCTCAAAAAGTTATAAATAGAGCTACTCTATGCCCAGCAATTACATGACTAGGTATTTATTCAAAGGATACAAACACAGGGATCCGAAGGGACACATGCAGCCCAAAGTTTATAGCATCAATGTCCACAATAGTCAAACTATGGAAAGAGCCCAGATGTCCACTGACAGATGAATGGATAAAGAAGATGTGGT
>JAQQSY010005398.1:0-11686 GCA_028646535.1 Procyon lotor | reverse complement strand
CCATCAATGCAGTTTTATAATTATTGTTTTATGCAGTTATATTTTAAGATAGAAAAGAGATTTTTTAAAAAATATTTACCTATGTAGTTACTTTTACTAGTGCTCTTTATATCTTCATGTGGATGCAAATTATTGTCTAGTGTCCTCTCATTTTGACCTGAAGGACTCCCTTCAGTATGTCTCGTTGGGCAGGTCTGCTACTGACAGTTTTTCTTGGTGTTTGTTTTTCTGAGAGTATCTTAATTTGTCCTTCAGTTTTGGAAGGATAGTTTTGTAGTGCATGGAATCCTTGGTTGAAAGTCTTTTTCTTTTAGGACTTTGAATATGTCCTCTCACTTCCTTCTTAATTTTAAAAATCCTTTTTTTTTTTTTTTTTAAGATTTCTTTATTAGAGAGAGAGAGAATATGAGCAGGAGGGGCAGAGGGAGAGAATCTCAAGCAGACTCCATGCTGAGTGTGGAGCTGACTCGGGGGTCAGTCTCACAACCCTGAGATCATGACCTGAGCTGAAACCAAGAGTTGAATGCTTAACTGACTGTGCCACCCATGCACCCCCTCTCACTTTCTTCTGACTCCCATGGTTTCTGATGAGAAAGCAACTGTTACTGTTATTAGGGATCCATTTCGAGATGCCTCACTTTTCTTTTGCCATTTTCATGATTTTATCTTTCTCTTTGAATAGTTTGACTGTGATGTACCTAGGTGTGGATCTCTGAGTTTATCCTGTTTAGAGTTCATTTAACCTTTTGGATGAATAGATGAATGTTTTTCATCAAATTTAGAAAGTTTTTGTCCATTTCTGCAAATATCCTTTTTGTACCTTTTTCTTTCCTGGGAATCCCTCTATACTGATTTGGGACTTGTCGTGGTGTTTCAGGTCTTTGAGCTTCTGTTTCTCTGCATTCTTTTTTCATTCTGTTTCTCAGATAATCTCCATTGTCCTCTCCTTAAATTTGCTGATTCTTTAGTTTGCTAGCTCAAATCTGCTGTTGAGCCCCTCTGGTGAGTTTTTCATTGCAGTTACTAATATTTTTCAACTCCAGTATATCTATGTAGTACTTTTTTGTATTTACTTTCTCTTTATTGATACCATAGTTGGTGAAACATTGTTGGCATACTTTACTTTTAGACACAATTTTTTTTTGTTCTTCAGTATCCTTTGACGATAATTATAGTACCCGATTTAAAGTCTGTCTGGTAAGCCCAGTGTCTGGGTTTCCTTGAGGACAGTTTCAGTTACTGTTCTTTTATTGTGTGTATGAATGGGTCATGCCTCCCTGTTTATTTGCATGTCATATGACTTTTTGTTGTTGTTGTTGAAACTGGATATTTTAAATAACTTGGCAGCTATGGGGATCAGATTGCCACCTCTTCAGGATTTGTTATTGTGGATGTTGGCAGTGATATTGTTACTGTTCAAAAACTCTCTTGAACTAGTTTTCTGAAGTCTGTTTTCTTTGTCATGTGTAGTCACTAAAGTTTCTGCTTAATTTGACAGAAGTTTCCTAGTTCTGTGTTTGTGTTGTACATACCTAAGTGCTCTAGCGTTCACTTCCTGCTTCCTCACAGCCTAAAGGTCAGTTAGAAGTGAGGTGTTAGGGCCTTCTCAGATCTTCTGGGGCATGCACAGAACCCTGACTACGTGTGACCTTCTTGATTTCTAGGACTTTTCAAAGTCCCCTGTGGCCATTCCATTCTCCAGATTTTCCTTTAAAGTTCTTTGGTCAGCCCCTTGTTTCCCCCAAATGTTACTGCCACTTCTGGCAGCTCTGATGTTAAACTCACTGTTGTTTTCCTTTAATGTCCCCGGGGAAATTTGTTTTTAAGACACAGTTTTGTTTGGACTCTTAATTCTTTAGAGTGAGTCTTAATGTTGGATGTATACTAGAGGGAAGGTAAATAGTTTGCTTGGTCAGTTCTCTTTCCTGTGTTAAAACCTAACCTTTCTTGACTGCTGTTTATCTTCTCCCCAACCATGTCACAGTCATCTTCATCTCGTTACTGCTGAACCTCACATCTACTTGTATTATTATTACATTTGCAATGTATTACAACCTTTTTAATGTTTCTTTTTTGTACTCTTACTATGATCTTTAATGCGGTATCCTTGTCATATCTTTTGTATCCCAAGCACCAACATTGTACCTGGCATTTAGTAAAAGCTCATTAAGGTTACTGAGTAGAACCAAATTTTTGCTTTCAACTGAGATTATTGGATAGTATTGCCTTAGGTGAAGGTTAATGGATTTTGGAACCTTACAATAATTGTACTTTAGTGGAATAGGAGAAAGATATATAAGCAAACAAAACCAAATAATTGTATATTCAAGCACCATTTTAAGAGATGTACTTATATCGTGTATTCCATTGGTCTGTGGCTCAGAATGTTGTATAATACATGTTTTCTTTTTACATTGGAAGCCTTTAATGTATGCATGGTAAAAGTTCTTGTACTGATCTCCATCTAATCATATTGTTGGATTAAGTGGCATTCTTTATTATCAATGTGAAACTGGTTTTTTTTCAGTGTGCTGAAAAATTGTGGTTCATAGGCTATTTTTAATATATCTACTCACTTTTCTCTTAGTGGTTGAGTTAAATGTTTACCCAGAATATGTAGTCACTAAACTTGTGACTTCATTATTTAAGTTGTCTTCATTATTTTAACTCATAATTTAAATATTAAATAAGCTGATTAAATATGAGGACAGAAGGAGTCATTGTTTCTGTGAAAATTTGGACAAGTTCTTAGAAAGCTTTGATAAAGGTGAACTATTAAAGTTTTGCTGTCAAAAGATTGGGGAAAATATTGTTAAAGTTGAGGAGCATTATATACTGAGAATGTTTAATAGGTGTCACTAAATTCTTCATTTTAAAGAAACTGAAATTGGATATTGCCAATGAGGCATTATATTTGTGGTCATGGTTCATGTAAGAAATGTACACAAAGAAAAAGCCCGTTTTGATGGTGTCTGTGTCAATAGATTGACAAATGAATGCACATCTATATTATTATTAGATAGGAATTTTTAAATTGAAATAAAATAAGTGTTTAAATTGAAATAAAATAAATTTTTTAGGGCTCCCCATTTAACTGAAAATTTTTTTTTAAAGATTTTATTTATTTGACAGAAAGATCACAAGTAGGCAGGCAGAGAGAGAGAGAAGGGGAAGCAGGCTTTCAACTCTCTCAACTGAGCAGAGAGCCCGATGCGGGGCTCGATCCCAGGACCCTGAGATCATGACCTGAGCTGAAGGCAGAGGTTTAACCCACTGAGCCACCCAGGTGCCCAATGATTAATCAAGTATTAAACCAACAAAATTTATGAATATATTTGACTTCAATTGCTCTGGTTGTATGGTACTCTATATATGTGGATATATACACTCAATTTATTTAGAATTTAAATATATTAAGTATATATTTAAGATTTGAACTTTTTTGGGGGAAGTTAAACAATTTTGAACTGTGTTAAATTTTATTTAAATAAACAGGATGTAAATAACTGATAGAAAAATGACATATAACCTTGAGTGGGAAATAAAATGTTACACCGTTTTTTTTATCTGGAAATATTCCAAGTTCTTTTTTTAAATTATGCATATTGTATTTCTTCTTATTGGCAGCATAGTATTTTTTAATGTTTTTTCATGTTTTAATTTTTTTCATATTTTTTATTTTTTACAATATAAATATTAAATATTCAGTATGTAAATATTAAATAACACACTGCTGCACAAGCAGTGGACCAAATAAGAAATCAAGTAGCAAATCAAAATATATCTCAAAGAAAAAGAAAACACAGTATCCAAAACCTATCAGATGCGGCAAAAGCAGATGTTAGAATGAAATTTATACTATAAATGCTTGTACTAAGAAAAATAATTGAAATAACTAACTAACTAACTAACTAACTAACTAACTAACTAACACCACAACTAGAAAAAGAAGATCCTTAGCTGAAATTTAGTAGAGGAAGGAAATAACAAAGAAAAATCAGAAATAGAGACCCAGAATAATAAGTATATATTTAAATTTAAAAAAATTTTAGCTTTTATATTTAATTTATTAATGCAGAATTTTCTCCATAGGGGTTCACCTGGCACAGTGACTGCTCCCCGTCTGGCTCCTACAGGTGTCAGTTGGGCTGACAAAGTAAAGGCTCATCATACCGGCTCTCCTGCTTCAGATATAGTTCCTGCTCAGTCCTGCCCACCAATGACAGTGCAGAAGACTTCTCGCAAAAATGGCAAGTGACTTTGTTTTTTTTTTCCCACGGAGAGGGAGAGAATCTTAAGCAGGCTCCATGCCCAGCGCAGAGCCTGAAGCGGGCTTGATCTCACAACCCTGAGAATATAACCTGAGCTAAAATCAAGTCAGATGCTTAACTGACTGACCATCCAGGTGCTCGCAAGATGGCAAGTGACTTTGAATTAATCTTTTTATATAGTAGACAGGTGGAAGCATATGGAATTTTTATATATTTTACTTAAAACTGATGCTAACAGCATTATATATTTATCTTTTTGCATCATTTATGTGGTATTAATTTGCCTTAAAATAATCTTAATAAAATAATCTTAAAAACTGTATGAAACCTTATGCAGATCATTCTAATCTCAGGTTTGCCCTGTATAAACTTAGAGAATCATCCTTTTGTCAATTCATTTATAAAATCTTTTATTAGTCTTTTGACTTAAAGTAGACTACTAATTCATTTTCTAGACAGTGTACATTTTTATGTAGCATGTCACCACTTCCTTTTTAATATTTGAATATTATTTTGGTACTAAAATCATACTCAGTTTATCTTTGCTTAAACATTTGTTTTCTATACCATGAAAATAATTATGGGGCACAAATAAATAGGACTATATTTCTGAGGGCCTATTTATCCCATAAGAATTTCCTTCATGGACTTTGACAACAGTGGTATTTGTACTTTATTATGTAAAATCTAGAGTATACAATGGAGAAGCAGAGGTCATAGGAAGGAATTTTAAGAAGAGATTGGACAGTATCAGCCTTGATTTGGGAAGATAAATTTGTTGATACAATGGGGAGGATGGGTGCCATGAGGGAGCAACCAACCATGATGGGTACCCTAGTGAGCAGGCTCACTAGGGAATGGGATTCTTATTAATCAAAAAGAGAAGTAATGAAAATGAGAACATATCAAATCTAAACAGAATCTCTCTTGGAACATAGACATTATCTTCTCTCTCTTAACTCAAAATTGTCTGAACTTAGAATATAAAAAGCCCAAACTGATTGTCTAATGTAAAAAAAAATTATTTTCCTTCATAAAGTATTTTTATATAGAAACCCAGAGTGAATTTTTTTAGTTTACACACTTACTAAGTTTTGGTTGTGCTAACTTCTGATATATAGAAATGTGTATCCACGTAACTGTATATTTATATGTATAAAATTCACGCAAACAGGGGCGCCTGGGTGGCTCAGTGGGTTAAGGCCTCTGCCTTTGGCTCAGGTCATGATCTCAGGGTCCTGAGATCGAGCCCCGTATCAGGCTCTCTGCTCAGCAGCAAGCCTGCCTTCCCTGTCTCTCTGCCTACCTCTCTGCTTACTTATGATCTCTCTCTCTGTCAAATAAATAAATAAAAATTTAAAAAAAAATTCACACAAACATAATTCATATCTGTAGTAATATTTTGAGTTTACCTCTGGAATTAATTTCATTTTGTGTCAAATATTTCATCTTTTACAATAAGCCTAATCTGTTCGTGAGCATCATCAGTCCATCTGAGCAAGGAATATAATCCTGGGTAGGAGAGGGATATGGTAGTAGGATGATCAGAACTGCATTTATCCCATACAGGATACCTTGGTACAATTTAGAAAAAGGAGCCATGTCAGTAGACACAGCCGTACACCAATAAACTTGGCTTGGTGAGTGGAGCCTGGCAGGATTTCAGCTTTCATTTGCGATCTTAGCCAGATGCTCTTGTATAGGGCACCACCTACATATAGGTGGCAGTCCTGGAGGGGGATGGCCGAAAGTGATTAGGCCACCCTTGTAACAGCTTTACTGCTTGCTCAAAAAGACTGATTTAATTTGGCTGAGTTTGGTCAGATAGGGCGTCCATTCTTCTTCCAACCACTACAGTTGACTTAGTTGAAGAGGGAGATCTCCTTGATGGAAGATCATTTTTCATGTTCACGTGTGCATATGGCTATGCAGCATCCAACTGGACTTTAAAGGCTTAATCTTAGGAAATAACCCAATGTTCATTCTTGATTCCTAAAAATTATGCTGCCAAGGTGGCAGTCGGTGAGCCATGCAGTTTCTCTCTTTTAAGTGTCCTTAATCTTGAAGTACAAACTATAAGGAAAGCCTATTCCAAAACTAAGATGAATTCATCATTTGGAGTGGGAGATCAAACCATTGCTCTCAGAGCCTTGGCTCGGCTGCCTTCAGCCCGGGGTAGTGCCGAGAGGCTGAGTGGAGGAGAGAGAGAAGAGCCAGTGGGCAGTCTCCAGGCATGTTTTTGCTCCAGGTTCATGGATCAGAGGACCAGGGCAGTGGACACGTTGAGCTCGGCCCCTTGGTGAGGAAGATTCGCTGTGTCCGTGACCTGGGGAGGCTTGCTTTGAGGGCTCTGCCAGGCCCTCCCACTTCATCTGTCACTACAGCCCATGGCTCTTCACCACAGGCAGGAGGCTGTTGGACCCCAGGGGCCACACTTTCTCTGGGGACTGCCCCCACCCCCCAAGTGAATTTTTTGTACTTCTATAGTTAGAATTATTACAGTGAGTTTGTGCTATGAGTTAAGGAGCAAACTGAGAGTACTGCTTTCTTTTTCTTTGATGAAAGAGCCCTTTGGAGCTTCTTGGCTCAGAAAGAAATGTTTTATTGGACATAACAAATGCATTGCCATTTTTACATTACAGATATTCTTTTTTCCATTTTGGTCTCAGTAAGTCGTTTTTGCTTATTTCAAATAATACTCAGTCTTACCCAGTATATTGCCCTTGGTTTCTCTATTAAAGATTAGTAGTAGGATAAAATTGAGAGTAGTTATGAATTTTTTCTCCTAGCAGAAGGTAAGAGAATGTTTAGTTTTTGTATTGTAAAAGAGTCTGAGAAAAAAATGTGTTAAATCATAATTGCAAAAAAATACCTTAAAGGAATCATGGTATTAAGCATATCATGGTTTTGTTTAAAGCATTTCTCTCAGATTATTTATGAGTGTAACTCATTTGGTTGGGATGGAATGATAGGTCTTGATTATGACTAGGCTTAAAAGTATCCATGTTCATATATCAGGAAATTTTGTTTTTGGCTACTTTGGTCTCCAGTTTAGGGGTTTTGATAACACTTTTATGAATGTGAATTATGTTTTATATCTTAAATAATTTATAATAGCACTAGCTCTAGTATTGAAGCTTGTAATGGTAGCCTATAAAAATGATTTTTGTTAAAGGTGACAGTTGGAACACATACATTAACTTTCTTTCCTGAACTCAACTAAAATGATACAAAAGGATTGAAAAATAGGACTTAAGGAAAAAGAGATAAGAGAGACAAATTTTTGGAAGTTGGAAAGTAGACCTGTGATGACATTTGAGTGAGCTAGCTGAGTTCTAAACTCAGAGAGTGGGCAAAACTGTAAAGCAATCCAGTTTATTCCACAGAACTCACCAGAGAATAAAAAATTGGGAGCAGTTGTCTCTGAAAGTGAGGATAAAGGCAAGGATTATATGTTAGTCATCCCAAATTCTCCCCACTTGCCCTCAACTCTGAATAGTAGGATGACGGTATCTCCCTCACCCAGCAGAATATTGAAGGTTTATTCTGTATGGCTGGTAAAAGAGATGATGTCTTATCTGAAGGATACGAGGCACATTGGAAAGTTGGGAGTAATGATTGATAATAAATAGGTTAAGTGAAAGACTATAAAGATAATGTTGAGATGCCTCATCCTTGTTTCTACTTCAAGCCCTCTTCTCCCATTGAGCTGCCAGGTTTGCTGATCAAGAGAATCCACACCTGAAGAACATATCCAGATCCAGTATATACTGGATACAGTATATACAGTATATACGGATCCAGTTACTGGATCCAGATCCAGTAACATATCATGAAATACTGGACATGAGATGTCATGAGGCTGATTCTGTCATTGGATGAGTCTCTGCTATTCTTAGGAGACTTGGGCAATCTGAAGCCAGATTGTGAATGATGGTAGATTGTATGCAAAGATGGGTGTCAACAGTTTCTCCCATTCCTGTGCATGCATGCCATTGTTAAGTGGTGGAGTCTGTTTTTCCTCCCCTTGAATCTTTGGTTTGTCCTGTTTCTTTTCCTCCCCTTGAATCTTTTGTTTGCCCTGCGACTTGATATGAGCAGTAGAATGTTGTTACAAGAGTGATTGGTAAATCCCCAGCCTAACCTGTATGAGGCCTTGCGGCTTCCATTTTCTCCTTATTGGAAGCCAGCTACCATGTAAAGAAATCCAGCATAGGCCGTTGAATAATAAGGGACTATGTGAGGAGAAAGAGGCCACAAGAAGGAGAACCTAGCTATCTCAGCCAACAACTGGTACCAAGACTTTAGGCATGTAGTGAAGACATCATGAACAGTCTGGCCTTGGGTGAGCCACCCTAGCTGATATCGTGTAGAGATGAGGCTTCCCTCCACTGAGCACTCCTCAGATTTCTGACTCAAAGAATCGCACGGAAATAACATGGTTAGTGTATCCGAAGGGGTACATGCACCCAAATGTTTATAGCAGCATTGTCCACAATAGCCAAACTATGGAAAGAACCTAGATGTCCATCAACAGATGAATGAATAAAGATGTGGTATACACAATAGAATACTATGCAGCCACCAAAAAACTGAAATCTTGCCATTTGCAACGACATGGATGGAATTAGAGGGTATTATGCCAAGTGTCAATCAGAGAAAGATAATTATCATATGATCTCACTGATATGAGGAATTTGAGAAACAAGCAGAGGATCCTAGATGAAACTAGAGAGGGAGACAAACCATAAGAGACTCTTAATCTCAGCAAACAAACTGAGGATAGCTGGAGGGAAGAGTGGTGGGAGGGATGGGGTAGCTGGGGGATGGACATAGGGGAGGGTATGTGCTATGGTGAGTGCTGTGAATTATGTAAGACTGATGAATTACAGACCTGTATCCCTGAAACAAATAATACATTATATGTTAATTGAAAATAAAAATAAAAATAAATTAAAAAAAGATGCTAGGTTTTGGGTTTGCCATATATGATAGTGGGATTATCCAGAATTTGAATAACATGAATTTTAGAAAGAGGAAGGAGGAAATCATGAAATTAGATAATTACAGGAAATTTCCTTTAACAGAAGATATAAGTTTCTAGACCAAAGAACCCATTAAGTGCCCACTTCAGTGGATGAAAATAGAATGACACCAAAACATGTTAGGAAATTTATGAATACTACAGATGATGAGAGGCTTAAAATTAGAGAACATAGTCATTTTATATACAGATGACCAAGAATCAGAATGGCACCTGCTTCTGCTAAATTGTTCCTAGAAGCCACAAGAAAATTGAGCAATGTTTTCAGAATTGTGAAGGAAAATTATTTCTAATCTAAAATTCTGTGCTCAGCCAAATTATCCATTAAATGTGAAAGCTGGCTGAAGGTATTTTCATTCATACAAGATCTCAGAATTTTTTTTTTTTTTTTTGCCTCCATGGATCCAATCATTACTGGAGGATGCCAGTCCAGAAGAGAGGCAAATGTAATACTGTATGGTGGTGGTCCCAGTATGATAACTGTGTACCAGGTCTAGGGAGCAACCAATCCAGATTTTTTATTGTTACAGGGCTCTGGAAGAGAGGAATCCAGGACAATAAATGAAGTTTTTATTTTTTATTTATTTATTTTTTTTTTTATAAATGAAGTTTTTAAAACATCTGATGTATTTGCGCACATCAAGAAGAGATTTAAAATTTAGGAGAGTTGGGATTGAATTAATTCTAAGTGCAGTAGCAAATATTGAGACTATTTAAATGGAGAGAAAAGAAATAGGAAAATGTGGAGAAGCACAGAAGAAGCACACCTGTAAATTGAGTCTGTGAAGGAGTAGAGTGAATGGTATAAAAGTAATATTTGAAGAGATAATCCCTAAGAATTTCCCCAAACTGTTGGAAAATCAGTCTCTCATTTAAGAAGCACTGTGCACTCCAAGCAGGAAAAATAGAAAACAAATCTCATTTAGATGTAATATAATAAAAATACTACAAATCAGAGAAAGAGGAAATCTTTACAAGTGGAGCGGAGAAAAAAAAAAAAAAAAAAAAAAAAGAGACTACAGATGACCCTGAACAATCCTCGAAAATCCCTGTATAACCTTTGTCTCGCCCAAAACTTAACTACTAATAGCTTATTGTTGATTACAAGCCTTACTGACAACATAAAGTCAACACATATTTTGTGTGCTTTATGTATTATATACCATATTCTTAAAGGAAGCTGGAGAAAAAATGTTTATTAAGAAAATCATAAGAACAGATATAGTATTGTATCAAAAGAATTCCATATATAAGCAGACCCACACAGTTTAAATTCATGTTGTCCAAAGGTTAACTATACTTTCAAAGGAGTAAGAGTAAGTTGATAGCTGATGGAAGCCAGATGACAATGGAATGACATCTTTCAGATGCTAAAAGAAAATAATAAACAAAATAGAATTTTATAACAAACAAGAAAGTGAATTCCAGATAAAAATTCAGAGAACTTGGAATCTGTAGAATTACACTAAAAGAAGTACTACAGAGAATTTTCAGGTTAATGGAAAAAGATCCCAAATTGAAACCCAGGAATGCATAAAGGAATGAACACTAGGAGGAATAAACACATGGAGCACATTAAATGATTAGTATTGACTGTGTGAAACATAATGTCATGCAAAGCTTGAAATATATACAAAATGAAAATTTCTGACAATATTCCAAAAGACAGGAGAAGAATAAATGGAGATTATATTTTTTAGGATCCTAGCATTTTCTTTGAAGTTACAAAAATACTGATTGTACTAGACATTATAAGTCAAGGATGTATTTTATAAATTCAGGAAAACCACGGAGGAGAGTAAAAGAATATTCAACTAACTGATTAATGCAAAAGAAGCCAATAAAGGAAACAAAAAAATCATAAAACAGATGAGACAGATCAAAACCAAATTATAAGATGTTAGATGTAAATGCAAAAACAGTCAGTTCTTACATTAAAGGTAAATGGTCTATCTTTTTAATTTTAATTTAATTTTATTTTAATTCAATTAACATATAATGTATTCTTAGTTTCAGAGGTAGAATTTAGTAATTTATCAGTTACATATAACACCCTGTGCTCATTCCATCAACTGCCCTCCTTAATTCCCATAACCCAGCTACCCCATCCCATACCCCCCTCCAGCAACTCTTAGTTTGGTTCCTGTAGTTAAGAGTCTTATGATTTGTCTCCTTCATTAATTTCATCTTGTTTTCTTTTTCCCTCCCTTCCCCTATGATCCTCTGTTTTGTTTCTTAAATTCCATATGAGTGAATTCATATGATTGTCTTTGATTGACTTATTTAATGTAGCATGATAGCCTCTAGTTCATCACATCATTGCAAATAATTAAGATTTCATTGTTTTGATGGCTGAGTAATATTCCACTGT
>JAQQSY010005397.1:0-11686 GCA_028646535.1 Procyon lotor | reverse complement strand
TATTAAGAGAGTTAGAGATTTGTCATTATTTTGTTTTTAAATTTGAAGCATGTGTTTAAAATACAATTTCAGCTGTTATTTAGATCATTTCTCCCCACACTCCTCTTTTTAGGGCGGTTCTGTTACTTGAATACAGGTTGGCTCCTTTGTTTCTGTTTATGTTCATTTCTGTATATGTAGAAATCTCACAAGACAGTATTGCTATCTTCCCTCTTTCTTTCCCTCTTTCCCTCTTTCTATCTTGTTTCCTTCAACTCATTTGCTGTAAGTCAGCAATTACTTAAGTTCTGATTTATACCTTCAGTTCTCTTTTAGAAAAAAAAAATGTTAAAGCAGATATGTGTACTTTTCTTATTTCAAACACTATCTCTTTTTAAAATGTAAAGTGTGTCACTTTACTGCTTAAAATCCCCCAGGGGCTTCCCATCACTCTCTTGATAAATCCGAACTCCTTATATGATCTTGCAGAATCTAAATTATTTGGTCTTGGCTAACTCTTTGACTTCATTTTCCAGCTAACTCTTTGACTCCTTCCAAATGCTTGGTCATTCTACTACATCTGCTTGAATAGACACACACTGGTCCTTGGCTCATGGTCTTTGAACTTGCTAAACTCTGCCCGGAGTGCCCTCTACACAGTTCACCCTCTCATGTTATTGCTTTTATCTGCTCAAATGTCACCTTTTTAGAGAGGCCATCTCTGGCAACCCCCTTATCATTCTTTCTCTTCCTCTTTGTTCTGGTTGCTTCCATAGCATTTGAAACTATCTGATGTTATTTTATACATTATTTTCAGTACCACTCACTATAATTTAACCCCTATGAGGCAAGGACATTTTCCTGTTCACCATTCTATCACCTATACTAGCAACATAACTTTAAATAGTGGGTGCTCAAGACACATTTATTAAATGAATTGATAAACCAATGAATCAATACTTCTTCCATGTCTCTTTTTCTCTGAGTTTGTTTCCCATCCTTTTTTCTGAGTTATGTTCTTAAAAAACTACTTTTTCTAAATCGTTATTCTAGTTGCCTGTAGTATTCCCATTGATTTTTGCTGTTTCTACTGCTTCTTAAAATTTTGCAATCATGTTTTCCCTTTCCAAGCAATTTTTCCATGATGCCATAATTTCCCTTTTTGTGCCTGTCTTCCTCCAGCAACATCTTGTGTCTTATTGCAAATAAAGATTTTCTAATGTCCTAACCTTTCTCTTGTAGAAATCATGTTTCAAAGAATGGGAATTTTTCATTCTTCAGATTGATTTCCTTCTTTTGAATCGCTGAAGCATTTTTTCATCCCAGTGATTTTCTTCTCTTTGTACATCTTTACAGAGGGAGATCTGTGCTCAGGCTGCATTGTGACTTGGGGGGCGGTTCTCTGAAGAGACTGTGTACCTCTGGGCGAGTCTGCTAGGGGGAGATAAAGAAGAGAATTTTTGATTTACTGTGATTTTACCTTGCCAGTTTTAGGGATAGCAAAGTATCACATGGGATAGGATATGGAAGGAAGAACTGTTCCTTCTACAGCCTTTCTCAGTAAGGAGCAGCATCTCTGCTGAAGAAGGCCTTACTAAGTATGCGGGGGCAGCTGGCTATGTCACTTTCTAAGTTAGATGGTCACCCTTATAGCAAGACCATTGAATATGCCAAGCATGGAGTAAATATTTTTTAAAGTCCTTGCCCTTTTCTCTGTAGTTGTCCCAAGGTTATCAGCAAAACAAAATTGCTGCCCAAATATGTGCTAAACTATATGGACCATTTTCACCACATAGGCCTATTCTTCTGACTAAGGTTAGAGCATCAGGGTCTAGTTCAGATACCACAGGAGTTCCTTGCATATACTTTTCACTTTCCTGATTGACAGACGAAAATAAATTTCCCTGTATTTTTAACTATCTTTCCCAAACTTGGAGAATCTGGAAGAGAGGTGTCCATTAAAGACTATATTCAAATTACCATTACAGAAAGTTAGCTGCCTGTGTTTTGATTTTTAATGTTATATAAATGTACAGAGACTAGTATAATTGCCCTAAGTACCCACCTCCCAGCTCATTTGTGAATCAAATATAACTTCCTTGGTGACTATATTTTTGCTCACTTAACATATTACAAGATTGACATTTTTAGATCCATTTTCCTATACCTTGTTGGTGATAATAAAATAAAATAAATAATAATAATAATAATAAATAATAATTATATTATAAATTATATAGTATAATAATATATTATAAATTAATAATAAATAATAAAATAAAATAAAATCATGGATCTCAATTTGTTTTTCACCTTCTATCCTGAACATTTCAATATCTCAGAGCCAAGATTTGCCTTTACTGAGTGAATAGTCTGAGAAAAAAAAAAGGAAGCAATTGCCAGTGAGAAGAGTGTATCAAGAATGAATAGTGATTTTTAAAATGTTAGAGGAAACATGTTAAGTTGATACATTACATCTGTTTTCCCTCTTATCCTATTTCCTCGCTGTGCTCTAAAAAGCTAAGGGAAGGGAAAGAGAGAAATTCACAGAAGGAAATTTTCCTCAAATTCTACTGTGTTACTTTAAATTAGCCCAATCCACCTGTGCCACAGTGGTTACTAGTCTTAACACAGTATGCATATCCTTTCTTGGCCATTCCTCTGGACTCCCTTACTTTACTACTATTTCATCTTCCAGTGCTGCCTGTTTCCCATCTCCTCTCCTTTTAGCTTTTAGTCACGTACCCTTGGTTCTCATGGTTAAATTTATTTTCCAGGTTTTGATCCCTCTGTGTGTCTAAGCACTCAAGACATCCTCATCCTCTGGCTCCTGGTGCCGGAGTTGAGCTGCTTCTGTTACATTTTTATTTCTGATTCAGGCAGCAGAGTATAATATGTAAAGAGATAGATTAAAGAGCCAGAATGTCTGGATTTGAAAGCTGGGTTCATGTTTAGCCAGCTGAGGGTCCTGGGTAAGCAACTATACTTCTCTAGTTTCCTTAAAGTTTTCTAAAACATCAGGATTATAATAGTATGGACCTTAAAGCCTTATTTCAAGGAGGAAACAAGTTGATATTGGTAAAGTGCCTAGAACAGTGACTGATGCATGAAAATTGTTATGACCATCTTGTAAGTAAATAAAACAAAATAGTCCATTAGCCCAGCCTAACTCCCATGGAGCGAGAAGCAAACTAGATGTTTTGGTTTCTGTTTTCCAACAGGAAGCCCTGGTTCTTAAGGCTAAATCATTCTCTGCTTTGGATTTATCATCTTCTGAACCAGAGTCTTGGGCATCTCCTTCTCTTTTTGGCTCTTTGTGTCCTGCTTCCAGAAAGCCCAAAATTTGGCGCTGAACACCAATAGAATGAATGTTTGCAGAGTTTAGGGCCCTAATTAATATTAAAAATGCTTAAAACCTACAAGGACTTTACATTTAAGAAGATATAAAATTTATAGGCAACATAGAACCTGGACATTATGTGGGTCATTTTCTTGAAGTGGACCTGAAAACCTGGGCAACAGGACTGTAAATGCACTTGTAAGTGAATAAGACCTGGTTTCAAATTAAAAGATTAGCTCTACTCTTTTTTTTTTTTTTCCTTTTTTGGGATTTTTGAAATTTTTATTGATCTTTTCACCTCCTGTGTTCATAGATGTGGCCTACAGTGGTGATAATATATACCTAATTTTTATTTTTTCTTTTCCTTTTTTATTTTAACTCCAATGTATTTAACATATGGTGTTGTATTAATTTCAGCAGTACAAAGACTCAACAATTCCATGTATTATTCAGCGATCATCAAAATAAGTGTGATAATCCTCATCACTAAAAAAAAAAAAATCCCCATCACCTATTTCACCAATCCCCCTACCCATCTCTCGTCCAATAACCATCAGTTTGTTCTCTATGGTTAAGAGTCTGTTTTTTGGAGCTGTCTCTCTCCCTCCCTCTCTCTCTCTTTTTTTTTTTTTTTAAAGATTTTTTTATTTATTTGACAGAGAGAAACACAGCGAGAGAGGGAACACAAGCAGGGGGAGTGGAGAGAGGGAACACAAGCAGGGGGAGTGGTAGCCGGAGAAGCAGGCTTCCTGCTGAGCAAGGAGCCTGATGTGGGGCTCGATCCCAGGACCCTGGGATCATGACCTGGGCCGAAGGCAGATGCTTAACGACTGAGCCACCCAGGTGCCCCCCCTCTCTCTCTTTTCCTTTGTGCATTTTTTCTGTTTCTTAAATTTCACATATGAATGAAATCATATGGTATTTGCCTTTCTCTGACTGGCTTATTTCACTTAGGATAAAGCTCTCTGGATCCATCCATGTTGTTGCAAATGGCAAGAATTCATCCTTTTTATGGATAAATAATATTCATGTGTGTATATATATATATATGTATATATATGTGTGTGTATATATATATACATATATATATATATATAATCTCACCTCTTCTTTATCCATTCATCTATTGATGGACACATAGGTTGCTTCCATAATTTATCTATTATAAATAATGCTGCAATAAATATAGGGGTGCATGTATACCTTTGAATTAGTAGTTTTTGCATCCTTTGAATAAATAATCAGTAATGCAGTTACCAGATCATAGGGTACTTCTATTTTTAATTTTTTGAGGAAACTCCATATTGTCTTCCACACTGGCTATACCAATTTGCATTCTTACCAACAGAGCACAAAGGTTCCTTTTTCTCCACATCTTCACCAACATTTGTTGTTTCCTGAATTTTTTATTTTAGCCATTCTGACAGGTATGAGTTAATATGTCGTCATGATTTTTATTTGCATTTCCCTCATGATGAGTTACTTGAGTATCTTTTTATGTGTCTGTTGGCCATCTGGATGTCTTCTTTGGAAAAATGTCTGTTCATGTCTTCTGCTCATTTTTTAATTGGATTATTTGTTTTTTTGGTGTTGAGTTGTATAAGTTCTTTATATATTTTGGATATTAACCCTTTTTCAGATATATCATTTGCAAATGTTTTCTCCCATTCAGTACATTTTCTTTTAGTTTTATTGTTTGTTTCCTTTTCTGTGCAGACAGTACAAAAATAGACACGTAGATCAATGGAACAGTATAGAAAGCCCAGAAATAAACCCACAATTATGTATGCAGTTAATTAATCTTTGACAGAGGAGGCAAGACAATGTAATGGAGAAAAGACAGTCTTTTCAACAAATGATGTTGAGAAAACTGGACAGCCACAAGCAAATGAATGAAACTGGACCATTTTTTTACACCGTCCACAAAAATACATTCAAAATGGATTAAGGACCTAAGTGTGAGAACTGAAACCACAAAAATCCTAGAAGAGAGCATAGGCAGCAATTTCTCTGACATTGGCCGTAGCAACATCTTTCTAAATATCTCTCCTGACAACAGCAACTAAAGTATTGGGACTATATGAAAATAAAAAGCTTTACTCTTTAATACCTCAGATTCATCTGCTTTATTCAAGAAAATCACTTTCAGGGCATCTGGGTGGCTTAGTGGGTTGGGGCTTCTGTCTTTGGCTCAGGTTATGATCTCAGGATCCTGGGATAGAGCCCCGCATTGGGCTTTCTGCTCAGTGGGAGCCTACTTCCCTCTCTCTCTCTCTGCCTGCCTCTCTGCCTATTTGTGATCTCTCTCTGTGTTAAATATATAAATAAAATCTTTAAAAAAAAAAAAGAAAATCACTTTCAATGTTCATTTGATTCATCTCTTATACTCTTATAAAATAGGAACCCCCAAAACATTTTTCACATTCTTACCTCATTCTCAAATAGCCTAATTTCTTAACTCAATTTCAGTTTATCCAAATTTAGAATTTCTGATTCTTTCTGAATTGCTGGAATCTTATCCACCCAGATGATCTCATCTGTATTGCTAAGTTTCTGTTAGGGTCAAGTTGACATTTTGTTTTTCTCCAAGTTCAGATATTATCCAAAGATTGAAAATAGCTCCCCACACTTCAAATTAGCTTAATTAACATTTATTTACACCTAATTCTCATTAACTCCTTTAAAAATTCTGTCAAATATTTTAATTCTGGAGGTTTTTAACTCTCATTTATCTTTGATGCATTTCTATTTTCACTTGAGAACATCTTTTTTTTTCAGGTTATCTCGAGTTATATTGATTTGAGGAAAGAACATCTGTCTTTTATCATTAGTTTGGAAGGGATTGTACAAATACTGATTCTGTTTCCATGGCACGAATAAACAAAAGCATGTGAATCAAAAGATTTGACTTGGGTCCTGTATAATGTAACTATAGTCAAATGTTATGTCTTCTTAGCTACAGGAAAGAGAATGGTAGCAAGAATGAGAAACCCAAATCTGACCCAAATCTGACCCAAATCTTAAGAGACTTTTGAAAAGAATAAACTTCCGAATGCAAATGTAGGCCAACATAAAAAGGTTAGAACAAATTCTTCCAAAATGTAATAAAGAGACTCATTTGGCACAGTGGAGTGATAAACATTGGAACTTATCTGTCCATTTGATATCCAAAAGAATCAACAGTATTCTGTTTTGTAGGTAATAAACAGATTTGTTAAGTTACAGTCCTCCCAAATTGTTCATATATAATGTGGATTTTTTGGTATAAGAATTTATTTGAATCAAAATAGCTACTTTGTTCTCTTGCCTTATTAACTACCATCCCCTGCCCCAAATGGTCCCCAGTCCATTTGGCAACATTTGCCAACATTTGCGGCTTTTACAAGTGGGTGTGATGGTGGCCACTGGTGTCTGGTGAGTGGAGAACAGGAACACTGCCAAATATCCTACAATGCACGGGACACTCTCCCACAACAAAGAATCCCCAGGGGGTCAATAATGGCAAAGTTGAGAAACCCTGGATTAGGTGTTCAGAAATATAGATAGCGAAAGTCATTCGTAACCAAAAACTCCTGCCATTTCAAGAAACTTGGAGAAATGTTCCTCACATTCCAACAACAAAGTAAGACAGAAATTTCAAAATGCCTTTCTAGAAATAGAACATATGTAGCCACAGTCATGGTTCCCTTTCACTTGCCTCCTTGATTTTCGTGATGTAGGATTTTAGGGGACGGAAAGGAGGTGGTTGTTGTAATGTGTTTGAAGTGTTCTGTAATCTGTAGAGAGCTATATAGTTAGAAGGAGCTATGGTAAAGCTAAAAGCCCAGGGAATCCTTGAACGGGATTCTTTGTTGACAGATGCTGTTGCTGACACTGTATAGCCACTACTCCTGGATGTTGTATTTCCCCTATAGGTCATTCCCTTTGAGCATAATCTTTATCTTTACTCTTTTCACCAAGTACTGCCTTGTGGTGTTTTCAGCACAAAATATACTGATGCAGTTTTAGTATTAAGCTCTATTTTTCTGAAATGTCAGAGGTTGAGTTTCAAATTCTATACAGATGACTAAAACCCAGTTATACTCCAGTAAAAAAAAAAAAATAAAATCTGCAAATGTATTTCCTGATTTCCTGGCAGCTGTAGGGCAGACAGCCGTTGTTGCTGCAAGCTGATCAAGTCTTTTGAAGGGCTTTAGTACCACCCAATTGTCTCTGGGCCTCTGACTCACGATTTATTACAGTCATACTTCCCATTGTTCACCCTAGGAGCTTTTGGAAATAGCTTTCTTGGTAGTTCCAAATACATTTGGAGGATCAACTGAAGGAGCAAGTGTAAGACGGAATCTGAACTTTTGCTTTTCTGAGAGGGACCAGAGAATATATTATCATCGCAGTCGGAAACAAACATCCTTACTATTTAGAAGCTGGAGTGTTTTTAAGATAGAAGGAAAACTCCTACAGCCTGTATAAGCAAGTAATTTTGTAATATTGACCCTAAACCCCTTAGATACAAAGAGGGATTTCTCTCCTGTCTGCACGTTACTTCATATATGGAAGATGACTCCTATCCTTCATTAGTAGCCGAGTCAAACCATTGACTCTGTGTTGCTAAATCTGGGATTTTATGGGCCAGAATTTGAATGTGTGTGTGTGTGTGTGTGTGTATTATGGGCCAGAATTTGAATAATTATACTTCCTGGCTCTAGATGTTGACAAGGCATTGTGAATTAGAGATGAAAAACATCAAGGAGCCTTTAAGACTGATTTGTTTTTAAATACTTTCTCCAAAGCAGTCTCCAGTAAAAAGTGACTGTCTTTTCTTAAAAGCTAAGGCAGTATCTCTGGTATTCCCTTCTTAGAGCTATCCATGGCTTTTCACTGAGCCAACTCATGAGGCTTTGCAAGAAGACACTCCAGATGGTTCTACTATCCCATCTTCTAGATCTGAAAAAACCACTTCTCTGTTTTGTAAATTCTTAGCTTCCTTAAGGCCCACTGTTTGAACATGAAATAGATTGATCTCTTTCTTTCTTTCTTTTTTTTTTTTTGGCAATGGATATAGTAAATGGATATTTAATTCAAAATTAAGTGAAGATTTCTTTATGTTTTATAGACTCCCAATAAATGATTATGGAGATCCTGTCATTTTGGTACATTAATATAAAACATGGTATCTTGATAATATTGAGAGAAATGCATCAGAACAGGTCACAAGACTAATATCAGCTGCCAAAATGCCATTGTGAAGTGTTGGTCCAAAACTGGACTGTGAGGTGAAGTGATTTCCAAGTGAAGTGAAGTCCCAAACTGTGAAGTGATTTTTTTTTTTTTTTTTTTTAGATCTTCGATGTGGGTATGGCTTTCTAAGCTAGTCTTGAATCTTAGAGACATAGAGTTTGGGGCAGAAATGAAGGGAGGAATAATTTTCGAAAAGTAAAGCAAACTAAGATGGAAACTTAAAGTAGCTAATGAGAATGCTGTGGCATCACATGACTTCCATGCTTTGACCATAACTAGTACCAGACAAGTGCCAGAGGTGGCTAAATCTGTGCCAACACCCTCTTGGAGCCATAGGTTTCCTCTGATTAATAGTTTGAATGCCTTACATCTCCCACTCCTCTTCACTTAAAACAAAATCACCCCAAAACTGATAATCAGATTCATGCTGATCTCCTTCCCAAAATCTCAGAGAAAGTGGTAGCATTCCTCCTTCTCAATGCTAATCCACCAGATATACTTCTTTTTTTTTTTTTTAAAGATTTTATTTATTTATTTGACAGAGAGAGAGAACAAGTAGGCAGGGAGGCAGGCAGAGAGAGAGGGGGAAGTAGGCTCCCTGCTGAGCAGAGAGCCCGATGTGGGGCTTGATCCCAGGACACTGAGATCATGACCTGAGCCGAAGGCAGAGGCTTAACCCACTGAGCCACCCAGGTGCCCCCACCAGATATACTTTTAATCCCATCCCCTTCAGCCACCTCCAGGGACTTGTTCTAATTACTCCCTATCTCCTCTATTTTATTTTATCTCCATTTTCCTTTCTTTTGAGATATAATGACGTATAGTAAAGTATCAACTTGATCATAATTGTACAAATTGACATTTTTCATACACATATATATCTATGTATTCAAAACATTATATATGTATTATATACATACATATATATGTGTGTGTGCACGTGATCAACATTCCCAGCACTCTAGCAGGCTTCCTTATGCCCTAACCAGTCTGTACTTCCCCCAAAGGTAATTATTATTTTGACTTCTATCATCATAGGTTATTATTGCTTTCTTTTTCATTTCATTATTTATTTATTTTTATTTGATTTTTTTAGAAAGACAGAGTATTTGTGCATAAGTCAGGAGGTGGGGCAGAGGGAGAGGGAGAGAGAGAATCTCAAGCAGGCTCCACTCCCAGCATGTATACCAATGTGGGGCTGAGTCTCACAACCCTAAGATCATGAGCTGAGCAAAAATCAAGAGTCACGTGCTTAACCGACTGAGCCACCCAGGCACCCCTAATTTTATGATTAATTTCAGTGGAATCATAGATTCTCACATCTGCCCTCTTTTGCGCAGCATTGCGTTTGTATGAATCACCTGTATTAGGGTGTGTGGGAGTAGTCTGTTCTTTTTCTACTGCTCTGCATAATGCACTGTATGGATATTTTGTGATTTATTTATCTATCCTACTATTCATGGACACTACTGTTGTTTTCAGCATGAGACTTTTATAAGTATTGTTGTGAGGAACATTGCAATTTTCTTTTTCTTTCTTTTTTTTTTTTGGTGAACACATTCATTCATTCTTTTACAAATCTCAGAACAGTATCAAACGTTCAAAGATCTATGGGATGTGTGTGTGTGTGTGTGTGTGTGTGTGTGTGTGTGTGTGCGCGCGCGCGCGAGGGAACTTTGGTATATACTACAAAACAATTTTTTGTTGTGTCATTTTTACTACTGTGTGATAGTTCTAATTGCTTCACAACCTTGGTATTATTAATTCTTCATTATTTTTCTGTAGACTTTTTGACTATCTGAATCTTCTTTTATAAAATGTCTATGCAGAATTTTTGCTCACTAAAGAATATGATTGTCTCCTAGACTCATGAAACGAACTAAGGGTGGCTGGGAGGCGGAGGGGTAGGGATAGGGTGGCTGGATTGTGGATATTGGGGAGGGTATGTGCTATGTTAAGTCTGTGAAATATGTAAGCCTGACGATTCACAGACATGTACCCTGGGGCAAATAATACATTATATGTTAATAAAAAAAAAAGAATATGATTGTCAGTGTTTTTTTTCTGATAGTTTTTAATATGTTTTGAAATTAAGTTTGTTTCAGATACATCTATTATAAATATCATCTCTCTGAATGAAATCTGCTCTATCATAATCTGAATTTTATCTTTTTACAAACAGAAAGTTCTTATTTTAAATGTCCAACTTATAAAACTTTCCTTTTATGGATTGTGCTTTTGTGATCCATTTAAGAAAACTTTACCCCAGATCATAAAGATAAATCTTTATTTTTTCTTTTCTTTCTTTCTAGATCAATCTAGAAGCTGTAATGTTTTATATTTCTCATTTTAGTCTATAATATATTTTGAACTGTTTTACATATCTTGTGAAGGTGGAGGTCATGATTTAGTTTTGAATATGTATGTCTAATTAGTCAAGTAAATGGGTATCTAAAAATCATTTATTGTAAAGATGAGTTTCATGTTACAGAATTACATTGATGTCCTAGTTTTATATCAAGTGAACGTGTATGTTTGGCCTGGTTCTGGAAACTCTATTCTTGTTCTCTTATTGTATATTTGCTTATCTTTTAATCAATACCATCCTGCCTTTACTACTTTGGCTATAGTAATTTTTGATACTTGCTAATGTATATCCTCCAACATTACTGTTCTTAAAGATTTCCTTGGATAGTCTAGGCTCTTTAATTTCTATAAAAATTTTAGAATCAGCATTTCAGTTTTACATGCATTTCAGTTAACATGTATCAAGCTAGAAAGAGTGGGCATTTTTAAATCAGTGAGTTTACCAATACATGAATATGATACTTTTCCCATTTATTGAGATCTTTGATTTCTCTTAATAACATGTAGGTTGAAGTCACATACATCTTTTGTTAAAGTTATTCCTGAGCATTTGATGGTTTTAGTATCTTATAAATAACATTGGTTTTTTAATTTAATTTTTAAATTATTTATGTCTAGTTTCTAAAATACATTTGATTTTTATATATGACCTTGAATCCAGTCACATTGCTAATTTTCCTCATGAATTCTATAGTTTTGGGGCCTTTTTAAGAAAAGTACACTTTTTCTAAGTATAACCAAGTCATCTTTAAAAAAAAAAAA
>JAQQSY010005394.1:0-11689 GCA_028646535.1 Procyon lotor | reverse complement strand
AGTCAGTCAGAGAAAGACAATTATCACATGATCTCTCTGATATGAAGAATTTGAGAGGCAGGGCGGGGGGGTCGTGGGGGAGAGAAATGAGACGAGATGGGATCAGGAAGGAGACAAACCATAAGAGACTCTTAATCTCACAGAACAAACCGAGGGTGGTTGGGGGGCGGGGGGGGTAGGGATAGGGTGGCTGGGTTGTGGACATTGGGGAGGGTATGTGCTATGGTGAGTGCTGTGACATGTATAAGCCTGATGACTCACAGACATGTACCCTGGGACAAATAATTCATTATATATTAATTAAAAATAAATTAATTAAAAAAATAAATATCTAAATATAAACAAACAAACAAACCACAAAGTGACCCTGCGAGACGGTGCTCAACTAAGAAGCCACGTCACTCCTTCTCAGGGAATGGCGTTTATAATTCTACTTCAGGTAATTACCAGGGTCATAGCTTGTCCTTGGCCTTGGGGGTGGGGGAGGCAACCAGAGCGGAGATGGCAAATGTGGATTGCACCTGCTCCCAGGCCCCCTGCCCAGGCCGGAGGAGACATTTCCACTCAGTCATGTACTCCATCGAGGCTGGAGTTGCCCTTGGAACCCTTCCCAACCCTGACAGTGTGATTTTCCGGCGGCACCTGCCGGACCGCCCACGTTAGCGTCTCGCTGGGCACCTGCTAGACATCCTGATCTCAGCCGTTCCCTGCAGCTTGTCCTCCATTCTTTCTGGAGCTTTAAAGAAATGTATTCATAAAGAATCCAAACAGCACTGCGTATTTTTAACCCTCGAGATAATAATATGCGTATAATATATATATTACATATATTATCACTGTACATATAAATAATCACTGTCCCTATCTCACAAAGGCAGAAAGGGAGGCTTGAGGAGGTTGAATATAACAATGCACCAATGGTAGAGCTGGGGCCTGAATTCAGACAGAGTAGCCCAAGCCCAGAACACAGCTTAATGGAGATGTGAATTCTCAGAGGGATAAATCCTTACATTAATGATGAAACATTGACGGGGATTCTTGGTAGTGGGAGCTGGGAAAGTCAGGGTATCGCTACCCCGGAACCACATCACTTGAGCCCGCCTAGCGAGACTGAGATCTTCACGGGCTCTCTCATCAAAGGCCTTACAGGAAAGGGAAGGGGGCCCCTGTGGGGCCGTGGATCTCCTTCTCCAGACCCGCCTCTGTCTCTCGTGGGAGGCTCTCAACCGCTTGTCTTTGGCTCCTGGGCAAAGACTCTGACGGAGTCTGGGCAAGAGGCAGATCTCCTAGGCAGCTTCTGCACCAATAGTTGGCTCTCTTCCAACTCCAGGGACTCAGCGTTACAGGAAAGCTCACCACTTCTGTATTTCCACCAGCACCTCCCTGGAGGAAGCCTTCGGACCTGTAAATCCTGGAAAGCGGTTCGAGTGACGCGGGGGGAGGTCAAGCAGAGTCGGTGCCGCCCTGCATCTGGGAAGGATGAGGGAAGGCCGGGCAGCCCCCAAACAGAGGCAAGCAGAAGGGTGGAGTTTGAGGGCTTCTGCTCCTCTCCTCTGTCTTGGCCCCCCGACCTCTTCCAGCATCTTCCTTTCCTGGTCCATGCCTGTGGGACTCACAAATCCTATCTTCCCTGCCAGGGCCCTGGACCCAGACTTCTTCTCTACAAGGTAGGGGTGGGTCGGGGAAAGGATCTTAGCATCCATTAAGCACCTATTACGGCCAAGTAATTTATAGATCATGTTTCATCTTGTGCCTTTAGAATTGGTTGTACAATCCGAAGTTTACGGCGGTACAGACAAGAGGTAACGAGACTAAGCTATTTGCCCAGGGCCACAGCGCTAGAAGGCCGACGTAGGAGTCTGTCCCAGGTTCGTCTGGCTGCACTAGCCAGGCAGGACCTTCCCTCCCCACTCCCTGTCCCTGTCCCTGTCCCAACCTCCTCCCAGCCCACCGAGCTGAGCCAAGCCGTACGTGAGAACCATCACACGCACATGTCTTATCTTTCTGGGTAACACCCTCCCTTCCGTGCGGTTAGCAGGGCAGCAGAATCCCCAGCAGGGCCAGTTAAACTCAAACACTCTTTCCCCCGGATCCTGATTCCGGAGGTCTAGAGAGAGGCCTGAGAGTTCTTCGAGAACCGCTGCTCCAGATCGTAAGCTTGGGCGTCTGCCGGTGGAGTTTCAGCCTTAGAGCAGGAAAATATTCGAGGCTTGAGGGAATTTTCCAGCAACCCTGGCATCACACCAAGTAAGCAGCTGCCTCCTGCCGTCCCCAAGCAGGCTGCTGCGCTCCAGTCTTTGATGTTCTTCCAGGTGGAGCCAGAGAATGTACTCTGTAACTGGATCTGATCTTCGGGGAAAGGAACCTCAGTGGCTCGGCCCTGCCCCAACACACGGGGACCACAGGAGGAAAAACCCGGGCCGCAGCTGTGGGGAGCTGCTCCAGAGGCTGCTGTGAGCTTTTCCTGGGCAGGAGCCCTGCTTGTCCTCAGGGTGAATCTGACAGGGGGCTGACAGGCCCCGGCAGATGCAGGCAGGAGTGGAGTAAAAAGGCAAAGCAACCGCTCACCTCGGCCCCAAGGGTTGGGGAGGCCGCCTCCCTCCTGACACAGGGAAGGCACAGGGAGCTTCCTGCTCACGTGTCCCAGGAATGAGGGTGGGAAACCCGGGTTCAAGAGGCCTTAGAAAGTGAGGGCAGCATCTGAAGGCCCGTGAAGCCTCAACTACTGGCCCCTGCCCATTCTAATAAGAGCCTAATATTTATTGGGCATTTACTAATTCCAGGCACTGGGCACAGCGCGTTATTAAATGGCTTATATCATTTATATCCTTGCAGTAACACGATCAGGACTTTACTATCCTCTCTTCTCAGAGAAGGAAAGTGGGGTTCAGGCAGCACAGGCGCTAAATAGCAGAGCTGGGATCTGAGCGGAAACCTTCCCTATCTAGACCCCACACTCTCTATCTGCAGCCTCCCTTCTGAGCTGGGATTCCCACTGCTCGCCGTTCAGTCACGTGCATTCATGTAGCCCCTCATTTCAACACAGCAGGCACTGGGGGCCAAGAAAGGAAGACCCAGTCTTTACCCTCAGGGATTTCCCAGGTGTGGAGAGGAAAAGTGATGCACAGAGGGAAACATGCCCCAAAGGGTTAAGTACTGGGCCTGGGGCTGTTAGAGGAGGGAGCCTTACCCAGAAGGGCAGGCAGAGGGCCCTTGCCACATCATTGGAAGAATAACGCTTGAATGAGTGACTAGAGGAGCCAGTCTCCTGAGCCTGGGTTAAGGGCTGGCTGAGTCTGATGTGACCTGGGTTAGGACCCGTAGTCCCACTTAGGAGACTTGGGGGTCTCCTGTTCTGGGGGTTTTCACCTTGGTGGCACAGTGGAATTGCCTTGAGACCTTCCAAAATTCCCTCTGCCCTTCTGGTCCATCAGAATTCTGGGCTGAGGACTTCTCAGCTGATGCCAATGTGTGGCAGAGGTTGACGTCACTGTTCTAGACAGTTCATGGGCACTCCCAGAGAGAGCTTAGCAAGTTCTTGTACTGTCTGCTCCTGTTTCCCAGTGGCTGAGCCGGGGCTGGAGGAAAACTAGAGTGGGCCCCTGCTGACTCTGCAGTTTTGAGCAGAGCTGTTGCAAAGAAAGGCCTGGAAGCACCCATTAGGCTTCTCTACCATTTCCAGCCAGAGCCTCAAACTTCCAAAGAGAACAGTGTCTGTAGGGAGGGAATGGTTGGATAGATGTGCAAAGTGAGATTCGAACTCCTGATCTGTCCTTGTCTTTAGCTCTCTCGCCACGAATGCACAATCACAGCGTCAGATCTCTGGGTCTGCTATTCAGGACCGTGGCTGATGCAGGAGAAATGCTCACCTCCGAGCAGGGGACTCAGTGCATCTCGGGGAGACTTGGGAGAAACTTCCTGGGCAAAGGATGTTAACAACCGCAAAGGCCATTTCTGAGCTCTTACTAAACGTAGCTCCAGGCCAAACCGTGTTCCTTTAATTCGATTGATTTAATTCGTCCTTTAATAATTTGATTGAATTATTCTAATTCAATTCTAAAACGACTGACTATTCCCGTCTTAGAAATGAGGAAATGTTCTGGGGAGGCCACCCAGCCAATTAGTGGAAGAAGCAGGATTTGAATCTGAATTCCAAGCTGTCTGTTGAGTATAAAGGGGTCACTGACATGAGAAAGGGACCTTGGACCTAAAATTTACGGGGGATGCAGGAGGTCAGATAAAACTGCAAAACCAGACTCAGTGGAAGACTCCTTCTTCCACCAAACTTCTATTTGACCATTTCCATCAGTTCAAGTGTAAAACCACACCTCCATCTTTTTTTTTTTCTTTTATTTGACAGAGAGAAACAGCGAGAGAGGGAACAGAAGCAGGGGGAATGGTAGCGGGAGAAGCAGGCTTCCCGCTGAGCAGGGATCCCGATGCGGGGCTCGATCCCAGGACCCTGGGATCATGACCTGAGCCGAAGGCAGACGCTTAATGACTGAGCCACCCAGGTGCCCCCACACCTCCATCTTTTAAAAAGCTCCTTGGCAGGGCACCTGGGTGGCTCAGTGGGTTAAAGCCTCGGCCTTCAGCTCAGGTCATGATCTCAGGGTCCTGGGATTGACTGCTTCCCCCTCTCTCTCTCTGCCTGCCTCTCTGCCTACTTGCGATCTCTCCATCAAATAAATGAAATCTTAAAAAAAACAAAACAAAACAAAAAAAAAAACAACTCCTTGGCCCCATCACCCCTCTGATTAACTGCTCTATGTCCCTGCACGTGCAAAGTTGTCTGTATTCAAGTAAGAAGATACATGTGAAGGATGAGTTGGGGAATAGCGCAGGGACATTCCCTGGATTGAGAGGGCTCTGTGTTCTTAGAGCTGCTGGTGGGGAGCCTATTCTTGTCTCTCTCCCCCTCATTTCTCTCTCTGCCTCCCCAGGAAGGGCTCTGGCCAGGCTGGGGACAGACAAAGGACTGTGGAGGGCCAGGCAAGGATGGGAGCACAGGGAGCCCAGGTTAAAAGCTGAGGGACCCAAGTCCTGCTGTCTAGAGGTCCGGCCAGCCCTGCTTGGGGTTTGGTCATTGTTCAGACCTGACCCCCCCCCCCCCCACAGCTGTGCCCTGGGTTATGTATTTGGGATCTGAAAGAAGTCATACTTTGCAGGAAGCCCTCACTAGATGAGACACCATGCTGGGTATTTAACATTATTTCATTTACACCCCAAGTAGTGAAGTAGGGAATGTCATCTTCATTTTATGGAGGGGGAAAGAGGCACAGGAAAAATAAAGTTCTTTACTGAGACACGCAGCATATGTTAAGTCAAAATTTCAGTCCAAAAACGGGCTTGAGGGGAGCCTGCCTTGCTGGCATTACCTCAAAGACTATTCCTGGGGCACCTGGGTGGCTCAGTGGGTTAAAGCCTCTGCCTTCGGCTCAGGTCATGATCTCAGGGTCCTGGGATCGAGCCCCGCATCGGGCTCTCTGCTCAGCAGGGAGCCTGCATCCCCCCCCTCTCTCTGCCTGCCTCTCTGCCCACTTGTGATCTCTCTGTCAAATAAATAAATAAAATGAAAGGAAGGAAGGAAGGGAGGGAGGGAGGGAGGGGAGGAAAAGGTAGTTTCAGTGGCCACAGAAAACCCACCCAGACTGTCATCTTGTGCCTCGTGCCCTTGGAGGCAGATGACACACTTGCAGCTCAGATGCCGGGTCAGCTCATGGGGAACGTGGGATGATGATCACCAAGTCCACGTTTCATAACCGCCTCCATCGGGAGGAGCACCTGCTGCCGTCATTTTAAACAGGATGTAAAGAAAAAGTGAGGGGCAACCGAGGCAAGCTCATGGTCTGTGCAGCTTGGTGGGGGAGCTTCTTAGAGGAGACGGGGTTTCAGAACTGCTGGGTCACGGTGGTGGTTGGAAGGGGGTTTTGGACTCAGTTTGCTTGCTGACCTGGCTCTGCTTACCAGCTGTGACGGCTAGCTTCTCCCACCTCAGGCTCCCCTTCTGTAAAATGGGAACAACCTTTCTTTATAGGCTGCTGTGGAAATTAAAGGAGCTCAGATACGCAGAACCCCTGAGACAGCTCCTGGCACAAAATGGCAGCTCCATGAATGGCAGCCAGCTAATAGAGAAATGATTCGGCTTTCGGAAGGGAAGGGACAGGACGGGAGCTATCGCTCAGAGATGAGCTACCCTCAGACCTGGGAAGGTCAGCATCTTGCCAGCCCCTTCAGGATTCTTGGAGAATCCCAGGAATTCACAGAGCTTTTCCGCAGATTTCTGGAGAATTCTGCTCCTAGGCTGCTAAAAAACAGAGGCTTCCTAATATCTGGATGTGACTTTTTTCCCCGGAAGCCCTTCATGAAGGGAAGACAAGAGGCTTAGAAACAGCTTTACCCATTAATCAAGATGGTCTGCAAAAAGTGGGGAGCACAAGGCATGTCCCTGCTTTCAAAGAATGTACTATTCAGCTGAGAGCATGGAGCAAAATCATGAAGCATGTTATTAAGGATCAGAAGGAATGTTCCAGACAATAAGCATGTGAGCCATTTGATGGAGACAGAGCTCCAGAGTCTGGGGTGCAGCAGGGAAGACTGAAGAGCCAAGTGGGGGGTTTGGGCTGCCTTGGCAAGAAGGATTTGACTAGGAGACGAGTGGGAAGGGCTTTTTGTTTTTTGGGGTTTTTTTTTTCCAGATGGAGCAGGTAGCATGAGCAAAGGTGTGAGGACAGGAAACTATAGGGCATGTTTGGAAGCAAACAGAAGCCCAATACCTATCTATCTATCTGGCCGGTGTGAACTCCGTACCCTGAGATCAAGACCTGAAACGGAGAATCCTTAACTGACTGAGCCACCCAGGCGCCCCCAGGAGGCCAATTTTTGAAGGGCAGCTTGGGCAGGGAGCAGAGGCAGGGGAAGCGAGGGAGGCTGTGCCCACGAGGCCAGGGCAGGCGGCCAGGAGGTTTGGGCTGGACTGTGAGGGCAGAGGGGAGCTGTGGCAGGGTCTTGAGTCTGCGAGTGGTCTGTTAAAACTTGGCCAAAGTGTACAAGGTGGATTGTGGGGTAGAGGTAAGGATGTTGCAATGCAAGGGTACAAGAAGTGAGTGCAGATGAGGACCCAGCTGGCCCAGAGAGAGAGAGAGAGCGAGACAGAGGCAGGTACCACTGGAAAAAGACTGGGCAGGGTGATGAGACACACTGCCCCTGGGAGTCAGGAGTCCGAGGGGACTCCAGCTCTCTAGCTGGGGAGATTGGATAAAAGGTGCCCTAGAACCCCGGAAGGAAATAAGGTGTGCGGCAAAGAGCTGAGATTTCAGGGGAATCTGGCAGGAAACCAGAATGCAAACCTCTGTGTGTGGAACAGAGAATGAGAAATCTGGAGCGAGACAGGTCCTGAGAATCCAGAGACAATGCCAACAGTATTAGGTTCTCTGGGGAAGCCCCAGAGCAGATACACTCGCATCCGCCGCCTGCTGGACCCTCCCACCCCCTGCCCCTCGGTCACGAGTAGAAGCTCCATCAACAGCCCCCCAGCACTGCCCTGATGCCCTCATCTCAAGTCGTCATCTAATTATTTCACTCCCAGATAACAGGAGCGGTGTAATAATGATGTTTGGCACCCAACAGCAATTGAGCAGTAAAAAGGTTAATTACATTTACTTTTTAAAAAAAAAACTGTACAAAAGGAAGATGTTCAAACAGTTGGGCAGACTAATTGCAAGCTAATGTTGTCACTAAATTGCATTTTGAGTGAATTTTATATCCATAGCTCATTTTGTTAATTTCATTCCCTGCATCCTGTAATTTGTTGAGAGTGATTGATTATTTAAGTAAATAATGTCTGTGTACCAGGATCACTTAGTGACAGAAATATACCACACACGATTGTAACATTCATGAATATTGTTTACGTAAATTTTCACCACCTACTTGGTTTGTAAAAGGTGTTGGGTTAACGGAACTAGCCCCAAGATTCAGGGGATCTGAGATTAGTGAGACCCTGGGGGTGCATGGGCATTGGGGTGACCTTCACCGCCGGACTGGTTGGATCCTTGCACCTCTGGAAGACACCAGGCCCTGCTTGACATATTCGTGTCATTGTTTTTTTTTTTTTTCCAGCACAAAGGAATCAGAAACACAACGGATTTCTGGGTATGCAATCTAGGAACCTCTTTTGGCTAGATCCCTGGCTATGCTGGTGAGGAGGAAAAGGTGATTTGTGTGTGGGGTGTGAGGAGGAAAGGTGAAGAGAAGTTTGTGCTAGAACCAGAGTAATGCTATCTAGAGAGAGCTCCACGCAGTCTCCCCTCCTAAGGAAATCGAGAAAGTGACCATGTGATCTGTGTGCCGCAAACCAGCACCCAGTCTTGCTAGTGTGGGTGGTCCTTGATGACGCTTTGAGAACCACTGCTCATCCCGAAACATTCCCTGGGACCCACCCAGTTTCTCCACTGTTTCTGATCCACTCTAGTCCTTGCTGCCTCTTTTATAATAAAGTCCTTTATAATAATGCTTTTTAATTTAATTTTGAGAGAATCACCCCCCCATGCGTGCTTTTTTTCCTTTCCGCCTTCCGATAGTTTCTCTATCACTTGCTGTAGATGGTTTATTTTGCCTTCACGCAGACTATGTTGCAAATCTGTCTCATCTAGTAAACTGAAAAGCATTGCTAAAAAAAACCCAAAAAAGCAAAAAACCACCTCCCGCAAAACACCCTCTCCCACCTTCAACACGACTTTAAGGAATAACCACTACTGTCATTTCTGCATTATAATTGAGGAAAGAGAGGCCCAGAGAGGTTGAGTATGCAGGGATTACAAGTCCAGCTTTTGGAAATAGACCTGGAGAGGAAGCTTGCTTTTGGTTCTCACTAACTGTGGAACCCTGGGTGAGGGAATGACTCAGCCGCTCTGAGCCTCACTGTTTTCAACTGTAAATAGGGATTCTAATCCCTCCCTGATGCAGCATTAAGTGGGATTCAGTCGAGTACTTTGCAAAATGCCAAGTGCCCAGAAATCATGCAGTGAACTGCAGTTATGATCCAGCTGGCTCTGACAGCCGGCCCCGCCCAAGGAGACCAAGAGACCGTGAGAAGGGGAGCACAGCCGGGGCATGGGGAGCACTGCAACTTTACAAACATATGATCCCGCCCAACGTTCGTGTATTAAAAATTTGATTATCGGGGTGCCTGGGTGGCTCAGTGGGTTAAAGAAAGCCTCTGCCTTCGGGGGCACCTGGGTGGCTCAGTCGTTAAGCATCTGCCTTTGGCTCCCAGAGTCCTGGGATGGAGCCCCACATCGGGCTCCTTGCTCGGCAGGAAGCCTGCTTCTCCCGCTACCATTCCCTCTACTTGTGTTCCCTCTCTCGCTGTCAAATAAATAAAATCTTTAAAAAAAAAAGAAAAAAGAAAAAGAAAGCCTCTGCCTTCAGCTCAGGTCATGGTCCCAGGATTCTGGGATCGAGCCCCGCATCAGGCTCTCTGCTCAGCAGGGACCTGCTTCCCCCTCTCCCTCTGCCTGCCTCTCTGCCTGCTTGTGATCTCTCTCTCTCTGTCAAATAAATAAATAAAATCTTTAAAAAAAAAAAAAGAATTAACTTCTATTTTGAGTTAAATGGGAGGCACTGGAAGCTTTGAACAGAGTGGGGAAATCTGACTTAGGATTTAAAAGGATTGCTCTGGCTTCTGTGTTGAGGAAGGACTCTGGGGCAGAAGGATGGACACAGGACTAGAGGCTCTTACAACAACACAGGTGCGGGATGACGGTAACTATTCTCACTTCCTAGGCCTTTCTTACCAAATTAACACAACCTAGGTGGCCTGAAATGGACACAAATATATTCGCTCACACATCTGGAGTCCAAAAGTCCCAAATCTCGGTGTCAGCAGGGCGATGCTCCCTCAAAAGAAGACTCCAGAAGAGAATTCTCATTTATTTTGGCTTCTGGTGGCTTCAGGCATTTCCTGGCTGGAGACTGCAAAACTCCCATCTCCCATGTCTCCTCGTGACCTTCTCCCGGTGTCCCTAGGTCTCTGATCTCTCTCTCTGCCTCTCTCTTACAAGGACACCTGTCAATGGATCTAAGACCCACCCTGAGTGCAGGCGGATCTCAGCTCAAGATTCTTTTTTTTTTTTTTTTTAAAGATTTTATTTATTGGACACAGAAAGAGAGATCACAAGTAGGCAGAGGGGCAGGCAGAGAGAGAGGGGGAAGCAGGCTCCCCACTGAGCAGAGAGCCCGATGTGGGGCTCCATCCCAGGACCCTGAGATCATGACCTGAGCCGAAGGCAGAGGTTTTAATCCACTGAGCCACCCAGGCACTCCTCAGCTCAAGATTCTTAAATACGGTCTACAGAGATCCTTCTTCCAAATGAGGCCACATTCCCACGGCAGCGTAATTCAACTCACTATAGCGGCTTAGGGCCACACTGATAGCAGTGAAGGTATTAAAAAGATTCTTGATATATTTTGAAGACAGGGCCCACAGGAGGAGTAAGAGGATGAGGAGTCAAGAGCAACCGCACGGGTTTTGGCTGAGCAACCGGAAGGCCGGAGTTGCCCCCCACTGAGATCGGGAAGGTGGCAGGTGGATCAGACTGGGGAGAGCTTTAGATCAGAAGTTCGCGCTTGAACATCCCAGGCTGGAGATGAGTTTTTGGAGCCCAAGTGGAGATGTCAGATAGGCAGATGGCTATAAATGTCAGGGTGAGGGAGAAAGTTCTAGGCGCCGGATAGAAATCTGTGAGTTGTCAGCAGGCAGATGGAATTTAAAATCATAAAGCTGGATGACATTGTCTCAGCGGTGAGACAGCAGGAAAAGAGAAGAGGATCTGGGCCCAGGACCCGGGCTTGGCTGCGGCCCGACGAGAATTCGATGATCCCGCTCCCACTCGGCCCACGGGCGGGGGTCTGACCCCCAACCAGCACCCAGGCCCCCATGGGGCATGGCCGCTCTTCCTGGACACATCCTCCAAGTAGCCGATAGGTCCTGGCTCCTGTTTTCCTAGACCTCCTTTAACTATCCATTCTTCTGGACACTCATGTATACAAAAGAGCAAGAGCAAGAAGAGGGAAGGAAAGCCCCTTGAGGTTTGGGGAAATTTCTTCTCACTGACCAGGAAAGACCTGGACCACGGCAGCCCTGAGTTCATCTCCCCCACACAAGACCGTTTCCGTTTCTGACTTTTCTTTCCAAACCAAGGGCCAATCAGATGCATCAGCTCAGATCAAAATAGCTGCCCGTCTGAGCGGCACTGCCAACCTCTGCCATTTCTGTGGCTTTCCGCTGCCGTTCTCGTTTGTCAGAAGACGAGAAAACAAATACGTTGGCAGGTTGTCAGGAAATATTTGCTCCCAAAATCCAATATACAACATGTGATTCAAATCTATTTATACTCTTACAAAATTAAAATCAATGCTTCTGTTTGTGGCACGGCCGTGAGTTCTTACCGAGTCTACCTTCGCTTGGAGAGACTCTACCGTCTGTGGAGAGCTTTCTCCACTCAGGACACTGGTGTTGCTGCAGGGGGTTGGTGGCACCAAGGTTTCGGAATAGACTGGAGTGGGCAGGATGAACAAAGCTAAGGTCAAGGGTCTCATCTTTCTGTTGACAGTCAGCGTAGTTGTTTGGTGGCGCCCAAATGTAAGTCCTTGAAATTATGCTTTTGAGGTAAAGGGAGGCAGGATT
>JAQQSY010005393.1:0-11690 GCA_028646535.1 Procyon lotor | reverse complement strand
AGTTAGTCATAATCTTTTATCATGTTATCACTCCAGGGTTATTCCATAGTTTAAAAAGTTAAATATGTAATAAGGATCTGGTGATAGATTTACAAATGTGTTATACAGGAAAGGTGAGTACAATGACTCTTATCAGAGGATTATTGACTTTATTGGCTTAAGAATTCTCAGAAACCGTCTCCTTCTTGCTCTTGGTTTTAACCTTCTCTTTCACAGCAAAATTACATTACGTTGAATTTTATCCTCTTTTGCATGTCCAGCCTTTGGTAGTTGGAAGAGAGCCAAAAAATAGAGGCAAAGGAAAAGAAGTAAAATGATGAATGGTGCATACTTTAATAAAAATCCTAACTTGGAGTTAGTTTGAAAATAAACTTTTTCCATTTGGCTCTTATTCCCTCATTATTTCTGCCTACAACTCTTGAGGGAAAGGTGATGCATCGAGTGTCCCTGGAACAACTAATTTTCTTGAACTTTTGAAGTGATAACTTGTTTGGTCGTGTGTGTGTGTGTGTGTGTGTGTGTGTGTGTGTGTGTATCTAGGTTTACTGAAGGATACTTTGGGATGAAATTATCCCATCAGCCGTAGAGGAGTCCTGAGTACCAGCTGAGACCGAATAGTACTTTAGGCTCTACAAGACATTGTGTCAGTGAACTGGAATGCCCTGTCTTCTGTTTGGATACCTAGCAGTAAACATCCTTGAGAGAAATATGATAGGTTGGTTTGCTCTTACTGTGCATGAACTCCATTCTGACTGGACAGAGTACATTCATAAGAGAGTTTTGGTTAGCTAGATGGCTAGAGTGACACTGGTCTGTATATGATTGTGTTAATTTATGCTTTGATTCTAATCCAATAAACTGGCCAACATAGCAGGATTGATTTCACTCAAAGTGGAGGACTTGAGCCTTAGTATAGTGGCTTTTGGTAAAAAACCCAATTCCATAGGTATTTTGAGCTTAAGAGACTTGTTCAGCCCATGTGAAATACAGGGGCTTTTCTATTGTCTTTATTGTCTCTCATCTTTATGTAATAATTTTCATAATTTTTTGGTAGAAGGAAGGGTGGTACATGTTTATCATAAAACATTCCAACATTACGGCCACATGTATTAAGGAAAGTAAGACTTTAGTCATTTCATCCCTTGAGATAATTACTAATTCTCAATATGCATGCTGCTACATTTTTCTGTGTGTAAATTCATAGCCCCTTACCAGGTAGAGAAAAAGCCAGATTGTGAGTGTTCTAAGATGGAGGGACAAGAGAGGTATCTCAGCATTTAGTCTTTATATTCATCCAGGCCAGTTCTTTTTAATACAACTTTGGTCCTCACCTCAAAAACTCATTCTTCTGGGGCGCCTGGGTGGCTCAGTGGGTTAAAGCCTCTGCCTTCTGCTCGGGTCATGATCTCAGGGTCCTGGGATCGAGCCCCGCATTGGGCTCTCTGCTCAGCGGGGAGCCTGCTTCCCTCTCTTTTTGCCTGCCTCTGTGCCTGCTTATGATCTCTCTTCTCTCTCCGTGTCAAATAAATAAATAAATAAATAAATAAAATATTAAAAAAAAAACAAAAAACAAAAAAAACCTCATGCTTCTTCTTTATCAAAGAATAACCCTTCCTCCACCCCCTGCCAAGGTTAGGAAGGGTCAGACCCTAGAATGCTAGTGGAGGAAAGAATCTAAAGACCTGACTACTTCTTAAATGCATTTTTTCTTTTCTTTTCTTTTTTTTTTTTTTAAAGATTTTATTTATTTGACAGAAACACAGCGAGAGCGGGAGGGAACATAAGCAGAGGGAATGGTAGCGGGAGAAGCAGGCTTCCTACCGAGCAGGGAGCCCGATGCGGGGCTCGATCCCAGGACCCTGGGATCATGACCTGAGCTGAAGGCAGACGCTTAACGACTGAGCCACCCAGGCACCTCTTAAATGCATTTTTTCAATTGACTCTCCTTATTTTAGCTCCCACCCCTCCTCTAATTCCAAAAGTTCCTGATTCTACCATTCCTGAATCTTTGGGGGATTTTGTTGCATCATTTGGGTTGTTTCTTGGCCTTTCTCTTTTTTTGGATTATAATTCAATTTCCAAGGTCCCCTGAATCCTATCCCACTCGTCCTACTGCTTTTCAGTTTCTAGAATTTTACTATCATCATCTTTGTCTCTTTTCTGTCTTCGTGGATTTATTCCTCTAAAAAAATACCCCTTCTGTTTTTTTTTTTTTTTAGATTTTATTTATTTATTTGTCAGAGAGAGAGAGAGAACACAAGTAGGCAGAGGCAGAGGGTGAAGCAGGCTCCCTGCTGAGCAAGGAGCCTGATGTGGGACTCAATCCCAGGACCCTGGGATCATGACCTGAGCCGAAGGCAGCTGCTTAACCAACTGAGCCACCCAGGCGTCCCACCCCTTCTGTTGTTTTAATGGGTATGTTCAATCTGCCATCTTTTTAAAGATTTATTTATTTATTTTAGAGACAGGAGTTAGAGAGCTAGCGGGGGAAGAGTAGAGAGAGAGACACTGAAGCAGGTTCCACACCCAGCATGGAGCCCTAAACAGGGCTCTATCTCATGACCCTGATCAGGATCATGACCTGAGCTGAAACCAAGAGTCTGATTGATGCCTAACCAATTACGCCACTCAGGTGCCCCTTAGTCTGTCATCTTTACTTGGAAGTGTAAAGTGGTATATTGGGTCTGAAATTGCTGATGATGAAAAACCATGTATTAGTTATCTAGGGCTGCTATAAAAAAGTACCACAAGCATAAATAAATTTTTTCCCTCACAGATGTGGAGGCCAGAAGTCCAAAATCAAGGTCTAAGTAGGGTTGGTTCCTTCTGGAGACTCTGTGGGAGGAATCTAGAATCTATTCCATGCCTCTCTCTTTGCCTCTGGTGATTGCCAGCAAGCTCTTGGTGTTGGCCTGTAGGCCCATCACTTCAGTCTGTGCCTCTGCCTTTATGGGATAGTCTCCCTCTGTGTTTATCTGTGTCTATGTCTTCATGTAGCCTTCTTAAAAGGACACCAATTGGATTTCGGTTCACCCTAACCGGTATGACCTCATCCTAATTTGATTACATTTGTGAAGACCCTATTTCCAAATAAAGACATATTCACAAGTACTGGGGCTTAGTTCTTCAAAATCTCTTTCAGAGGCACAAAATTCAGCTCACAACATGAGCAAATTTTATTGCTTGAATGATCCATCTATGAGAAACTGAAGAGATCACTATATAGTTTTTCCATCAGTAATTATTGAAGTCTTTAACATATTTATTGCAGTGTTTTTCATAGTGTGCTACGGTATGTTTATATGAGTTATGAGGAAGGAGTTATGTAGTCATATAAATTTGGAGAATGCTGCTAAAATCAAATGAGGGGTTCCTGGGTGGCTCAGTTGGTTGAGCAACTGACTCTTGATTTTGACTCCAGTTGTGATCTCAGGGTTGTGGGAGTGAACCCTGCATTGGGCTCTGCGCTGGGTGTGGAACCGCTTAAGATTCTCTCTCCCTCTGCTCTGCATCCTCCCCACTTGCTCTAAAAAAAAAATCAAATGAGTTTCATTATATCTTCTCAAAACCTTTGATATGCCACGGTAGACTATGAATCTTCAAAAATGGGCTATAGTATACAGTATTTCCCAAACACATTTGACCTCGTAGCTTTTTTTTTTTTTTTTTTTTAATATTATCTGTTCTTTAGAGTGAATTTTGGGGAATGCTGTTGCTTTAAAAATAGTGTTTTACAAATGAGTCTATATTGTTACATTTGCATTTGAAGGATAGCTCTTTATTACTTTAGTACAGAGACATTTGAAGTATAGCTGAAAATTGGGGGCTGGAAGTGTTGTGGAGCAGGCAGGATAATTGCTCTCTGAGTTTATTCACCAAAAGTGACCCATTTTCAACAAAAGTTGATATGGTACTTGTTAAAATTAAAAAAGGATGTTTGAGAAGACAGTGTGACATATGCAATTGAGAAATAACATGGACACATCATGAGATATATAGGTTGTATTTTTTCTCTTATTAATGTTCAGTTCCTCAGTAATCACTAGTGTAGGTCTGCCACCACCTGCCATCCCTGTCCCAGTGACCCACTCTCAAGTTAGAACCAGTGTATGCCTGTGAGAAATGTTAAGAAAAAAGAGATGATTGTCTTTTTTTTTTTTTTTTAAGACTTTATATATTTGACAGAGCACAAGCAGGAGGAGCAGCAGACGGAGAGGGAAAGGCAGGGAGCCTGATGTGGAACTCCATCCCAGGACCTCGGGATCATGACCTGAGCTGGAGGCAGACACTTAACTGATTGAGCCACTCAGGCACCCTGAGATGATTGTCTTTTATTGAATATTCTGTGCTACTTGGGCTCAAGCCTTTTGAAATACTATTTGTCTAGAATCATTCAAAATCTGGAAATGTAAAGCTCTGTTCTAATAGCATTTCGGTAGAACTTTTTGTGATGATAGAAATGTTCTGTATCTGTGCTGTTCAGTACAGTAGCCATTAGCTACATTTGGCTAATGACCACTCGAAATATGGCTAGTGTGATGGAGGAATCTTATTCTTCATTTGTTTTAATTTAGCTAAATTTAAACTTAAATAGTTACATGTATCTGGTGGCTTTTGTATTTGGACAGCATACATGTAGAGAATGGTGTTGCCTCTCACTATAGTTGTTATTCTCAACCTCTTTCTCCTGCCTGAGGAATACACATTTCTAAAGAGAGACACACATTTCCATGGTTCCTATAGCAGTGATTCTTAGATTCTTAACTGTGGATTAACCCTCTGGGGGAGAGATGTTCAATTTAGAAAAAGTCTCCAGATGGTTCCGAGGGCTTAGGTACCTGCTTCATTTTTCATCCTCTTCCCCTGAAGAATATTGCTCTAGGGGCACCTGGCTGGCTCAGTCAGTTGAGCATGTGACTCTTGATCTCAGGGTTGTGAGCCCCACACTGAGGGGTAGAGTTTACTTAAAAAATTAAAAAAAAAAGATTATTGTTCTAAATGTTCTGATGTTCAGAGTTAGAACTCTAAATATGAAGAATTCTTACCTGACAGTCTAATATTTTCTACTAGAGAGTACATTGTTTAAAAGAAGGACCAAAATTTTTAACTGAATCTTATACTGGAATATGAATTATTGGCATGATATATTCTGATTACTAGCTACAGTTTGCAGTCTTCCTATAATCCTTTTCTCTCAGGAATAGTAATATCTAAAGAAGCAGTCCTGGTATTGGATATAGGTGAAAAGACTTGCCATTTAGTTCTCATCTCCAAAAATTTATTCTGCCAGAGAGTTGTAGCAGCCCATAATGCTTCTTTGGTGCCTCCATTTTTAGTAAACTCATTACAAGTGGGCACCTTTTTTATGTTCTGTATCTATAAACAGTGTTTTTAGGCTCCCATTAGATTCTTTAGATAAATCTGTTTAATCGTTTGTGATATTTCTTTGTATTCTGTTTTTTACAGTTGCGTCTGCAGGAAGCATTTATGGTGGTTTGGTTCTCAAGAAGTTCCTAAAAGGTAAAGAAAGAATTACTCTACTTTCATGAGATTAAGTCTCTTCCTGGCAGTGAATTTGGTATTTTCTAAAACAGACAAGCTGGAAGATAGTGTTGCCATATTTAGCAAAAAAAAATACAGGATGCCCACTTAAATTTTAATTTCAGATAAACAATTTTATCTGCAATTACACTACAATGTAATTTTGTAGTGGAAGTATGTTCCATGCAATATTTTGTCCAATATTTTGTCCTGTATTTTATCTGGCAATCTTACTGAAAGATGATCTATAAAATTGTATAGATATAGGAATGAACAAGATACCTAGATCTCTATAGCTTCTCTGAATACTCTCTGTACAACCTCAGGCAAAAGTATCCCAGATATAAGATAAAATTTTTGGTAAAGTATTTGTTTCCATCTACCTCAAGAAGATAATGTGTGGAGAAGGCTTTACTGTAAACTGTTTTGGCCAGTTTTAATACTATACTCCACATGCCAAAGTTGGTATGTTTTAGGAGCTTTTGGTGACCCTGGTTTTAGTTCTTTCCTTTGACTTGAGAATAATCTAAAGCAAAAGGATATACATTTATTTTAAGGAGATCAAAATGATCTGAGAAGTGTTGTGCTTTCATATTTATCTTCTGTAGTTGTGTGGTTGGTAAATTATCCAATGGGCCTATCTTTCCCTAATGTGTGGTTAATTTACAAATTTTACAAAATAATTTTTTTCTTTCAAGCTTATACCTTTTATTATTTTTTAAATTAACATATAGTATAGGGGCACCTGGGTGGCTCAGTCATTGGGCATCTGCCTTCAGCTCAGGTCATGGTCCCAGTGTCCTGGGATTGAGCCCCGCATTGGGCTCCCTGCTCAGCAGGAGGCCTGCTTCTCTCTCTCCCATTCCCCTTGCTTGTGTTCCCTCTCTTGCTGTGTCTCTCTCTGTCAAATAAACAAAATCTTAAAAAAAAAACATACTAATGTATTATTTGTTTCAGGGGTACGGGTCTGTGATTCATCATTCTTACATAATTGACAGCACTCACCATAGCACATACCCTCCCCAGTGTCCATCACCCAGCCACCACATCCCTGCCACTCCCCTTCCCTCCAGCAACCCTCAGTTTGTTTCCTGAGATTACGAGTCTCTTATGGTTTGTCTCCTTCTCTCGTTTCGTCTTTTTTCATTTTTCCTTCTCTTCCCCTATGATCCTCTGTCTTGTTCGTCAAATTCCTCATATCAGTGGGATCATATGATACTTGTCTTTCTCTGTGAGGTGAGTTTTTCCACCTTGTCGTTTTGTCCAGAGAAGAACAAATGAATGAGAGGACAAATTGCTAAAAGGGTAACAACAACCCCAGAAGAATATACACTAAACAAATCAGAAAAGACCTTCCAGAAAGTGGTCGCTTTTCTGTTCATAAAATTGCTGCTATTCTTTTCTTTGATCTCCTGTTGAGTTTTTAGGTGTTCAGAATGGTTTGATAACGATCTAGCTGTATTCCTGGGACCAGACAAAATTTAGGTCTCCTACTCCTCTGCCATCTTGCTCCTCCATATAAAATAATTTTTAAAAGACACCTTGTCCAACTAAATTTGGAATATAAGTAGATTGTGGTTTTTTTTTTAAAACTGTACATTTGTCGTTACTTTAAAAAATGTGCTGTCTGTTAAATATGGAAACAAATATATAACAGTGTAATATTATAAATATTTATGAAATGTATTACCGTTGGACTATTTATTTTGCCATTGAACTTTAAAAAATGGCAGTGTTCCTTACTGCTTTTTAAAAGGCAATCAATTAAAAATTTTATTTAGATCCACAATTTCAGTAACCCAATTACTGCATAAACCAAAGTACCTTCTTTTATCTTGGTCATATAAAAAAAAAAGGAAGAAACTATTTTTGCAACTCACAAGATGAGTGACTCTAAGGATATAAATATATAGGAAATAATTTTCCCTTTTGGATCTTCTTTTTTGAAGTAATTTTAATTTTTTTAATTATCATTTTTTTAAGTTTTTGTTTAAATTCCAGTTAGTTAACATACAGTGTAATATTTCAGGTGTATAATTTAGTGACTCAGCACTTACATATAACACTCAGTGCTTGTCACACTAAGTGGACTCTTTTTTTTTTAGGATTTTATTCATCTATTTGAGAGAGAGTGAGGGAGAGAGAGCTCAAGTGGAGGGCAGAGGGAGATGGAGAAACAGCCTCCTCAATCCCAGAATCCTGGGACCATGACCCGAGCCAAAGGCAGACGCTTAACCTACTGAGCCACCCAGGCACCCTCAACCAAGTGTACACCTTAAGCCCCATCATGTATTTTACCTATCCCCCCAACCACCTCCCCTCTGGTAACCCTTGGTTCTCTTCCTGTTCTCTTCAGTCTGTTTATTTTTTTTTTCTTCAGTCTGTTTATTGGTTTGCCTCTCTCTCTTTTTTCCCCATGCTCATTTGTTTCTTAAATTCCATATATGAGTGAAATCATATGGTATTTCTCTGATTTATTTTGCTTAGCATAATACTCTCTAGTTCCATCCACATTGTTGCAAATGGCAGGATTTCATTCTTTTTTATGACTGATATCCCTATACACAAAGACACACACACAGAGACACATACCATCTTTAGCCATTCATCAGTCAGTGGACATTTGGGCTGTTTTCATAATTTGGCTATTGTAGATAATATTGTTATAAACATTAGGGTGCACGTATCCCTTTGAATTAGTATTTTTGTATCCTTTGGGTAAATACCTGGTAGTGCAGTGGTTGGATCATAGGGTAGTTCTATTTAACTTTTTGAAGAACCTCCATACTGTTTTCCAGAGTGGCTGTACCAGTTTGCTGAAGTAATTTTTAGTTTAAGCATGGGGATTTAAGTGTTTGCTTGCTAAATTATAGGTCATCATGTATATTTCCCTTTGCCTTTGAAATTGTCTTGGCTCTCTGAATCTACTTTCTGGTAGTCTGTATTCTGGATTTTTAAAAAATATTTTATTTATTCATTTGAGAGAGGGAAGGGGAGGAGCAGAGGGAGAGGGACAAGTGGACTCTGCACTGAGGTCAGAGCCCAACACAGGGCTAGATCCCATGACCCTGAGATCATGACTTGAGCCGAAACCAAGAGTCAGACACTTAACTGACCGAGCTACCTAGGCACCCCTGTGTCCTAGATTATTATTACCTTTTTTAAGATTTTATTTATTTGACAGAGAGAAAGATCACAAGTAGGCAGAGAAGCAGGCAGAGAGAGAGGAGGAAGCAGGCTCCCCGCTGAGCAGAGAGCCCAATGCGGGCTTCGATCCCAGGACCCTGGGATCATGACCTGAGCCAAAGGCAGAAAGAGGCTTAACCCCCTAAGCCACCCAGGTGACCCTGTATCCTAGATTTTTTTTTTTTAAGATTTTATTTATTTATTTGACACAGAGCACAAAGAGAGAGATCACAAGTAGGCAGAGTGGCAGGCAGAGAGAGAGGGGGAAGCAGGCTCCCCGCCAAGCAGAGAGCCGGATGCGGGGGCTCTATCCCAGGACACTGAGATCATGACCTGAGCCAAAGGTAGAGGCGGTAACCCATCGAGCCACCCAGGTGCTCCTGTATCCTAGATTCTTAATGAACCTCAGCTTTTTGCTCTGTGATCCTAATCTTTCTTTTTAAAATTTTTAATTATTTATTTATTTAAAAAAATTTTATTTTCAAGAGAGAGCGTGCTGGGAGAGAGCCAGGATAGAAGGAGGGTCAGAGGGAGAGGACCAAGCAGACTCCCCCAAGCAGGGAGCCTGATGCTGGCTCAATCCCAGGACCTTGGACCATGATGTGAGCCAAAGGCAGACACTTAACTGACTGAGCTACCCAGGCGCTGCCCCCCCCAATCTTAGGTTCTTGGTTGCACACATTTGAAAGCAGTAATTGTGGGGGAAAAGTAATAGCTCCATAACAAATACTCTGTGGGAGCTTAGGTAGAATATTCTTCTTGTGGTAATCATCATAATGATGATTTGTTGAGCATTAACTGTACACTTAGCTTTATGCTTGACATGGAGGGTTTATAGAGATGATCAAGACAGATTTGATGTCTCCCCTTATGCATATACCTAAGATCTTTTAATCACTTACTTCTATTGCCTCCCAAAGCCTATGTCTAGAAGAAAGGGAGAATCAGCTTATTGTCATGGAGAATTTGCTCTGATCCTAAGACCTTTGGGAAACCTGAGTCCAGCTTTAAGAATCAGGAGTTAACTGCCTCAAAACCATCTAGTCTCTTTATCAATCTTTAGTCCTCTTTTTTTGAATTCTGCCCTTTGGGTGATCAAGGAATGGAAAGATCATTCTTAATGCCACTGCTTTAGTTGATATGTGTGAAAGTGCTTTGAAAGAAGTGAAAATCCACATAAATAACAGGGAGTATGTTGTTATTAGGACTAAGGAGGAGATAGGAATATATTTCCTGAAACATAAACTTATACTTACCATGCCGGTACAGTCAGTGGTTAGATTGTACCTAATACAATTTCTTCAGTTAATATTTGTGAAAGTGCTTTGAAAGAAGTGAAAACTTATGCAGGTTATTATCACTGTTAAAACCTGGAGAGAAGGTATTGAGTTGAATTAGGTTATGGAATAACCAACCACCTGTTGTTATGCTAATAAAAAATTTAGACAGTTTGTGTCATGATAACAGTTTTAATTATTTTAAAAGCTCACAGCAATTTTATGCATATTTATTTATTTTTATGTCCTTGGTGATAAGGTGCAGGTGGCTAACTTTTTGTACAAAGAAGTACTACATGTCAAGTACACAAGAAAAATTGAGTCATTTGATGATAGTTAGTCACATTTAGTAGCCAACTTCAGCCAGTCTACTTTCCAGGCTCATAATACAAACCTCCAGTCAATAATGCTGTTTATTTTTACTAATTAGTAATAAAAAAATGACTCAGTGAAATTCACAAAGGAAATTGTCCAAGTTTAAGATTTAAATCTCTTAGCTCCCTGGTTTATGCACCATTAATTATGCCTTTATTACTATCGTTATTTATTTAGCATTCCTATAACATTATTAATGAACTGCTTTAAATTGGTCCATTCACAAGTCTTTACACTGTTTAATTAGCTTCGTTAGAAAGTCTTTGGTGGCTGATTCATTAACCACCAGATTTTCAGATGTTAAAAAAGTTACTTATCTATACAAAATTAATAGTATGCCTCTGAATTCACTTTAACTTTGTTCTCTTCATTGCTTGGTTGTTGTCTCTCAGGGTCTAAAATAAGGTCTAATCTCTCTTTGGGGAACTGTGCTTTTGTAGAGCTATCCAGCTTCAATTTTCTTTACTCTTCAGTCTGTTTTTTTTTCCCCCAAATACTTTTATTTTATTTTTTCAGTGTTACAAGATTCATTGTTCATGCACCACGCCCAGTGCTCCATGCAATATGTGCCCTCCTCAATACCCACCACCAGGCTCGTCCAACCCCCACTCCTGCCCCTCCAAAACCCTCAGTCTGTTGCTCAGAGTCCATAGTCTCTCATGGATCATCTCCCCCTCTGATTTCCCTCCATTCACCCTTTCTTTCCTTCTCACAATGCTTTCCATGTTTTTCCTTATGCTCCACACATGAGTGAGACCATAAGTTAATTGACCCTCTCTGCTTATTCACGCTGCATAATCTCTTCCATCCCCATCCATGTTGATACAAAAGTTGAATATTCATCCTTTCTGATGGAGGCATAATATTCCATTGTATATATGGACCGTATCTTCTTTATCCATTCATCTGTTGAAGGGCACCTTGGCTCTTTCCACAGTTTGGTGATTGTGGCCATTGCTGCTATGAACATTGGGGTACATGTGGTCCTTCTTTGTACTGCATCTGCATCTTTGGGGTAAATACCCAGTAGTGCAATTGCAGGGTCATAGGGTAGCTCTATTTTTAATTTCTTGAGGGATCTCCACACCGTTTTCCAAAGTGGCTGCACCAGCTTGCAATCCCACCAACAGTGTAAGAGGGTTCCCCTTTCTTCACACCCTCTCCAACATTTGTTGTTTACTGTCCTGTTGATTTTGGCCATTCTAACTGGTGTAAGGTGGTATCTCAGTGTGATTTTGATTTGAATCTTCCTGATGGCTAAAGATGATGAACCTTTTTTCATGTGACTGTTAGCCATTTGTATGTCTTCTT
>JAQQSY010005392.1:0-11690 GCA_028646535.1 Procyon lotor | reverse complement strand
GGGAAATTAGAGAATCGATTCCATTTACTGTAGCACCAAGAACCATAAGATACCTGGGCATAAACCTAATCAAAGTAGTAAAGGATCTGTACTCGAGGAACTACAGAACGCTCATGAAAGAAATTGAAGAAGACAGAAAAAGGTGGAAAAGCATTCCATGCTCATGGATCAGAAGAATAAGCATTGTTAAAATGTCTATACTGCCCAGAGCAATCTATACTTTCAATGCCATCCCGATCAAAATTCAACCGGTTTTTTTCAAAGGGCTGGAACAAACAATCCTAAAATTTGTATGGAATCAGAGAAGACCCTGAATTGCTAAGGAAATGTGAAAAAGAAAAACAAAGCTGGGGGCATCACATTGCCTGATTTCAAGATTTACTAAAAAGTGGTGATCACCAAGACAGCATAGTACTGACACAAAAACACACATAGACCAGTGGAACAGAATAGAGGGCCCAGATATGGACCCGCAACTCTATGGTCAAATAATCTTTGACAAAGCAGGAAAAAATGTCCAGTTTAAAAAAGACAGTCTCTTCAATAAATGGTGCTGGGAAAATTGGACAGCTATATGTAGAAGAATGAAACTTGACCATTCTCTTACACCATACATGAAGATAAACTCTCGAAATGGATAAAAGACGTCAATGTGAGGCAGGAATCTATCAAAACACTAGAGAAGAACATAGGCAGTAACTTCTTCGACACCAGCCACAGCAATTTCTTTCAGGACATCTCTCCAAAGACATAAGAAACGAAAGCGAAATTGAACTTTTGGGACTTCATCAAGATAAAAAGCTTCTGCACAGCGAAGGAAACAGTCAACAAAACAAACAAGCAACCCACAGAATGGGAGAAGATATTCGCAAATGACACTACAGACAAAGGTCTGATATCTAAGATCTATAAAGAACTCCTCCAACTCAATACTCACAAACCGATATTCACATCAAAAAATGGGCAGAAGACATGAACAGACACTTCTCAAAAGACATACAAATGGCTAACAGACACAGGAAAAAACACTCATCATCTTTAGCTATCAGGGAGATTCAAATTAAAACCACACTGAGATACCACCTTACACCAGTTAGAATGGCCAAAATCAATAGGACAGTAAACAACAAATGTTGGAGAGGGTGTGGAGAAAGGGGAACCCTCTTACACTATTGCTGGGATGGCAAGCTGGTGCAGCCACTTTGGAAAACAGTGAGGAGATTCCTCAAGAAATTAAAAATAGAGCTACCCTATGACCCTGCAATTGCACTCCTGGGTATTTACCCCAAAGAAGCAGATGCAGTACACACACACACACACACACACACACACACACACACACACACACACACAATGGAATACTATGCAGCCATCAAAAACCCTGAAATCTTGCCATTTGCAATGATGTGGGTGGAAATAGAGGGTGTTTTGCTGAGTGAAATAAGTCAATCAGAGAAAGACACTTATCATACGATCTCTCTGATATGAGGAATTTGAGAGGCAGGATATGGGGTTGTGGGGGGAAGGGAGGAAAAAATGAAACAAGATGGGACCAAGGAGGGAGACAAGCCATAAGAGATGCTTAGTCTCATGAAACAAACTGAGGGCTGGTGGAGAGGTTGGGAGGGGAGGGAGAGGACGGCTAGGTGATGGACACTGGGGAGGGTATGTGCTGTGGTAAGTGCTGTGAAATGTGTAAGCCTGATGATTCACAGACACGTACCCTGGGGCAAATAATACATTATATGTTAATAAAAAAATAAATTAAAAAAAAGACATACTACAAATAACCTCTGTCTCTCTCTGTCTGTCTCTCAGACCTGGCCTTGCTCCTCCCTGTTCCTTAAAACTCTTAGTTCTCCCTTCCCATAGAAGGGAGTCTGGGAATGCCCACCAATCACTGTCTTGGCTCTAGCTCTTTTTCATTTTGAATCATGAGTATTCGAAATTGTCAAACTGTAAAAAACAACAAAAAACTTGCATTATAATTTTTTTCAAAAAATAAAAATCTAATATATTTGTCACCTATATTGGCATTTTTCATTTAGTAAATGAACCTAGTAGATCTATGAAATCTAATTTTACACTATGACAATATTTCTTAGCAAACTGTTTTATTTGTCATTGTCAATATCCCAAGAGCATTTAATATCCATGAGATTGGAGACCACATAATGCCATCCTAGTGTTTAGCACAGTACCTAATACTAGGTACTAAGTAGCATTTGTTGAACAACTGTCCTGAGCATACCACCTACTGTTCTTTCACCATCCTGATTCCTATTTAACCCTTTACTTCCAAACCAAATTTAGCAGTAATTTCAATGCGTTGGTTGCAGTAATAATCTAAAGTAGTTTTGGATGATAAATTAGGCACATTCAAGATCATGATTACCTAATTTGCAGTCCTTTCCTGATTAAATGAGGGAATATGTGTCAGAAGGAAGTTTGTACTTGTTTTTGCCATGGCTCAAGTGACTTTTTATTATTTAAATTCAAGTTAATTAACATACGGTGTATCATTAGTTGCGGGGGTAGAATTTAGTAATTCATCTGTTGCACATAACACCAAGTGCTCATTCCATCAAGTGCCCTCCTTAATGCCCACCTCTGCTCCTGCAACCCTGTTTGTTCCCTATAGTCAAAAGTCTCTTATGGTTTGCCTGTTTTTATCTTATTTTTCCTTCCCTTCCCTTCCCCTATGTTCATCAGTTTTGTTTCTTAAATTTCACATATGAGTGAAATAATATGGCATTTGTCTTTCTCTGACTGACTTATTTCCCGTAGCATAAACCCTCTAGTTCCATCCATGTCCTTGCAAATGGCAAGGTTTCATTCTTTTTCATGACTAATAATATTTTATCTATGTACCACTTTATCCATTCAACTGTCAATGGATATCTGGGCTCTTTCCATAGTTTGGCTATTGTGACATTGCTGCTATAAACATTGGGGTGCAGGTGCCCCTTTGGATCACATTTGTATCCTTTGGGTAAAAACCTAGTAGTGCCATTGCTGGATCATAGGGTAGCTCTATTTTTAACCTTTTGAGAAACCTCCATACTATTTTCCAAAGTGGATGCATCAGCTTGCATTCCTACCAACAGTGTGAGAGGGTTCCCCTTTCTCCACATTCTCACCAACATTTGTTGTTTCCTGACTTGATAATTTTAGCCATTGTGACAGGTGTGAGGTGGTATCTCATTGTGGTATTGATTTTCATTTCCCTGATGATGAATGATATTGAGCAGTTTTTCATGTCTGTTAGCTATTTGTATGTCTTCTTTGGAGAAATGTCTATTCATGTCTTCTCATTTCTTGACTGAACTTTTTTTGAAGGGTGTTGAGTTTAATAAGTTCTTTATACATTTTGGATACTAGACCTTCATCGAATATGTCATTTTGCTAATATGTCCTCCTGTTCTGTAGGATGGTTTTCTTTGCTATGCAAAAGCTTTTTATCTTGATGAATTCCCAAGAGTTCATTTTTGTTTTTTTTCCCCCCTTGCCTCTGAAGACGTGTCTAAAAAGAAGTTGCTGCAGCTGAAGTCAAAGAAGTTGCTGCCTGTGTTCTCCTCTAGGATTCTGATGGATTCTTTTCTCACATTTAGGTCTTTCATCCATTTGAGTGTATTATTGTGTATGGTTTAAGAAAGTGGTCCAGTTTCATTCTTCTGAATGTGGCTGTCCAATTTTCCTAACACCATTTGTTGAAGAGACTTTTCCCCCATTGGGTATTCTTTCCTGCTTTGTCAAAGATTAGTTGACTATAGAGTTGAGGGTCCATTTCTGGGTACTCTATTAAGTTCCATTGATCTATGTGTTTATGTGCCAGTGCCATACTGTCTTAATGATTGCAGCTTTGTAATACAGCTTGAAGCATGTACAGCTGGAAGTATGATGTCTCCAGCTTTGGTTTTCTTTTCAACATTAATTTGGCTATTTGGGACCTTTCCTGATTTCATACAAATTTTAGAATTGGTTGTTTCAACTGTATGAAAAATGCTGGTTTTATTTTGATAGGGATTGCACTGAATGTGTAGATTGCTGTGGGTAGTATAGACATTTTAATAATATTTGTTCTTCCAATCCACGAGCATGGAATGTTTTTCATTATGACTTCCTCAATTTTTTTCATCACTGTTCTATAGTTTTCAGAGTACAAGGTCTTTTACCTCTTTGGGTAGGTTTAATCCTAGGTATCTTATGGGTTTTGGTGCAGTTGAAAATGGGTTGATTCCTTCTCCTTCTGCTGCTTCATTGTTGGTGTATAGAAATGTGACAGACTTCTGTGCTTTATTTTTATATCTGTGACTTTGCTGAATTCCTCAATCAGTTCTATCAATTTTTTTGGTGGTCTTTTGGGTTTTCTACATAGCATATCATGTCATCTTCAAAGAGTGAAAGTTTGACCTTTTCTTTGCTGATCTAGATACATTTTATTTCTTTCTGTTGTCTGATTGCTGAGGCTAGGACTTTCCAGTACTGTTGAACAACAGTGATGAGAGTGGACATCCCTGTCATGTTCCTGACTTTTGGGGGAAAAGCTTTCAGTTTTTCCCCATTGAGTATGATACTAGCTGTGAGTCTTTTGTATGGCCTTTATGATATAGAGGTATGTTCCCTCTATCCCTACTTTGTTGAGGGTTTTTATCAAGAAACAATGCTGTATTTTGTCAAATGCTTTTTCTGTATCTATTGAGAGGATCATATAGTTCATATCCTTTCTTTTATTAATGTGGTATATCATGTCAATTGATTTGTAGATGTTGAACCACATCTATGACAATTTTTATGGTATTTCATAAGACAGAATTCTACCTATATAGACATAATCAGATGTAAGTAATAAGCTATTCTCTCTGGATATAATGGATAGCATAAATTTTTGAGGTATAATTGCCATTAATTTCAGGTATACAACAATGATTTGACCTTTGTATACACTGCAACATCACCATTAATAAATCTAGCCATCATTAATAAGTCTAGACAAAGACAACTTTATCTGTCTCCACATAAAGTTAATACAATACTATTGACTATATTCCCTATGCTGTAGATTGCATCCTATGACTTGTTCATCTTATAACTGGAAGATTTTACCTGTTGATCCCTTTCACCCATTTTGCTCCCTCCCATCACCATCAGGCAACCACTAATCTGTTTCCTATATCTATGAGAATGTGTTTTAAGATTCTGCATATAAGGAAGATGCCTGGGTGGCTCAGTCAGTTAAGCATCCAAATCTTGATTTTGGCTTAAGTCATGATCTCAGAGTTGTGGGACTGAGCCCAGTGTTGGGCTCCATGCTGGGCATGGAGCCTGCTTAAGAGTCTCTCTCCACATGTCCCTCTGACCCTCTCCCCTAAAATAGGAAAGAGTTCATATATAAGTGAAATCATACAGTATTTTTCTTTGTCTTATTTCACTTTGTATATAAGTGAAATCATACAGTATTTTTCTTTGACTTTTTCACTTAGTATAATACCCTCAAGGTACATCCATGTTGTAGCAAAGGACAAGATTTCCCCTTTTATAACTGAGTATTCCATTATATATATATACATAATGGAATACACACTGAGTATTCTATATATAATATAATTATAATATAATGTAATATAAATAATATAACATGTAATTATATTAAGAATATGTGTTATATATAGAATATTAGAATTGTTTTAGTTCTTTCAAAATGCCACTGGAACCTTGACAGGAATTGCATTGAATCTGTAGATTGTTTTGGGTAGTAGGGATATTTTAGCAATATTCTTCCAATTCATGAGCATTGATATCTTTCCCTTTGTGTCATCTTCAACTTCATTCATCAATGTCTTCTAGTTTTACTTCCTAGGTATTTTATTACTTTCTTGATTTCCCTTTGGATAGTTCATTATTAATACATAGAAATGCAATAGATTTTTGTATACTGGCATTCATCTCATTCTAGTTCTAAACAAAATACTTGTCCATTTTCTACTGCATTATGAGACAAATTTTAGCACCCCTGATGCTCCTCCTCATTTATCATCTACATCTTCGTCATTTTCCCCAAGGTGGTTAAATTTAAATTTCTAATTAAATTGTTTCTTGATTGCTGAGTCTCCTCTTCTGCTATTTCTTTCAAAGTGGATGGAGCTCCATTTGGGTTACTCTTGGCCTTGTTTCCTGCTATTTACTCCACACACAAGAGGTGATGTATTTGACAGATAAATTCAGAAATATAACGGAATACTTTCTACACATATCTGCCTTTCTTCCTTTTCAGAATGAACTGTCCACAGGAAGTACTGTTTGCCAGGGATCCTTCAAGGTATACTTTGCTCTTCCATGGGAAGAGGCCTACCTTATCCAATGCTGTTTGTGAGTGTTTTGGCAAGCATGCCTGGGATTTAGTTAAGAGGTCCATTTTACTCTTACACTAAGTTATATCCTCTACATTTATATTTCTCAATTTGTTTAGATTCCATGTAGGAAAAATATTTATAGTATATTTTACTAGACCTCCTCAAAGACATCAGTAATATGATCTTTTATTTTCCTAGCGACTTCCTTTTGGGGGCCTTAGAGTTTCCTGTTCCAATTTGGACTGGTTACTCTCTAGGCTTATTGCAAAGTTGTCATTTTGGAACTTCCTTTTGGGTCTGCCCATTGGGATCTCATTGTTTCTTGGATCCCATTTCACCCTCATTCTTGGTGTATCCTTTACTTTGGTAGAACACATTCTTAAATAACTTCTTGATAATAATACATTAAAGATAAATTTTTAGACCTCAGAATTTATTTATCTGTTTTTAATGAGGAGCATGGAATTTTACATGAGAAATTATTTTCCCTAACCATTTTGAAAGTGTTATTCTAGTCTGTTTGAGAAATCCAAAAACATTCAGATTCCCCATCCTTTAATGCCTGAAATTGTTTATGCCTGAAATTATCATCCACTCACCCCAATTTTGTTCAGGTATTTACCCATCCTCAGTTTCATAAGAGTTTAAGACAACTAGAAGATGGAGTATTCCCCATCTGCCAATATTGTCCCAGAAATGGTTATGTGACATTAACTACTGCATTAAACTGAAGCAAAAGACTTCTCACACATTACTGGAAAGGGTCCTAACTCTCTTTCTGACTGTGAATCATAAAATTTTTAGCCTTCATTGCTACTGTTAACTATCTTGTGAACATCAAGGAGACCAGATTTAGGGAGATCCAAAGGAAGAAAGGAGGAGCAGATGGCATTGGAGTCCTTGACCTCAACTGAGCTTCTGATCATACTATTACTTGAAACTACACTACACCTATATTATATTTTATTAAGAATTTTAATGAATCAACAGCAGATGGATTTTTATCTCCATAAATTGTATACAAAATACTGTATTTATGTACATATTCTCCATGTTTCCTAGGAAATATCTGATCTGCTAGTCCAGTGAATGGACAGCTTTGTGGCTATCAGTTTAAAATAATTCACAAAATGAGTAAGATTTGTAATCTTAATTTAAAGGAAGTAGAATGGGAGAATCTTCAATAATGAAATTAAATTTACTTTGTGTGCCAAAGTCTCATTTAAGGGTTCACTGTACTGTGTGATGTATCATGATAAATAATATTCTATGTATGACTATGTATTTACTTGAGATTTTAATGAAAAAAATAAAACTTTTAATGGAAAATCTTTGCAATTGGTTTCCAAAATAGCTTCCTAAATTGCTCAGTTTCAAGAATATTTTTGGCAAAGTGATCTATTATAGTAAGTACAATAATAGTTCTAAAAAAAAAAAACCCTTACAATCTTTCACTTTACCATTTAAAATTGCTATTAAGTTAAAGTTGGCATCATTTCAAATAAGCCATCCTTAAATAGTTTGCTTTATGTATCTTTTTTTCTTATAAACTTGTTTCATCAGAAACTCATACTATGAATGTGAAGCTAAATAAAACCTGAAGAAAAACATTCCAGAGCAAAAGAGATATTGAGGGCCAGTTAATTTGAGCAAATGAAGAAAACAAGCCAATAGGAAAAATGGGGGCAGCAACTAGAAACTACAAGATAGAGCAAACTGCATTTGGTTGACAGATGGAGGAAGCTGAAGATATTTTGGGACATAGAGACACAAAGAAGGAGTACATGTAAAACAGCTGTATAAAGCACCATCATTTATATTTTCATCCCACAATGGAATCAGTTCAGGGATTAATATTTGCTGGTAAAATTTTCTGTTTGGGAGTGAATATGAAATGATGTATTACCCATGACCCTTTCTTCAATCTATACACTTAATAATGCACTAGGTAATGAAATGGCCATGGTTTACAGGGTGAAACATCACTTATCTGATGTTTCTAATTACCAGGAAAAGTTAGAGTGCAGGATGCAGCTTTTGCTGTCAAGAAATAACATTAATTGGTCATAAAGAATAGTAACAATGAGAGGAGGAGTGGAGAAGAGTAATTGTTAAACATTGGATGGAGAAGAACAAAAACTTGTCATGCATTGTACATTAAGTACACTACACATTCTGGAAGGTGTAGAAATTTGGTTAATCTTCCCTATCATCTAGCTGTACATTTCTTTGTGATGGATACATCGTTTGGAGGTTTTAAAAGCACTACAAAACCAGGTGAATTATTTCTTGTCCTTTGATAGATTCAATACTATAAAGATTATGAATTGGCTTGATTGTGGTTATTTCACAATGTGTATGAGTTTTCAATTTGTACACCTTAAATATATACAATTAGAAGAAATTTATGCTCCAGAGCATGGTTGAAAACAATGATGCTATCCTGGCCTGTAATTAGTGGAGTTTAACCACCAGGCTTATTTAGGGAAAGAGTAAATGAGGGCCCTATCTGCACCCCTGTCATCAACTAACAAAAGTTATACCACATAGAAGCAACAGCAGAGGCTTTACACTGGGTGTACCTTGGGGGGAGAGGGAAAGAACAAACCTCTATAAACTAATCAGCCCATCACTAAACAAATAAAAAGAGCCTCAGAATGAGGGACCAATATTTAGAATTGCAACATTATCTAAAATGTCCAGCTTCCAACAAAATTTATAAGGTGTGCAAAGAAATAGTAAAGTATGACCCAGACACTGGAATAAAAGGAGGTAACAAAAACTGTGGGAGTAATGACATGTCAGATTAAACCAAAAACATTTCAATATAGACGTTATAAGTATGTTCACAGAACTAAAGATAAACATAATTAAAGAAGCAAAGGGAAGTAGATATTAAATCAAGAATATCAATAGATAAAAATTTTAAAAATACAACCAAGGAAATTTGAGTTGAAGGTGATACTAACTGAAATAAAAATTCATCAGAAGAGCTCAGCAATAGATTTGAGCTGGAATTAAAAAGAATTACCAAACATGAAGATAGATCAATAGATCTTATTCAAGCCAAAGGATAGAGAGAAAAAAGAATGAAGAAAAAGGAACAGATTCTAAGAGAAATGCAGGACATCGTTAAACATACCAACATACATATAATGAGAGTACAGGAAGGAGAGGAAGAATAAAAGGAAAAGGATTGATGGCTGGATAGATCCCAAATTTACTGAGAAACAATAATGTACACACTCAGGAAGCTTAGGGTTGTATAAACAAAAGAAGACCCACAGATAGACATATCATAGTAAAAATGCTGAATGTTAAAGACAAGGAGAAAATGTTGGAAGCAGCTGGAGATAAATGATAGATCTACAAAGGAACTCTGATAAGATTAACACCTGAATTCTCAGGAGAAACAGTCTAGGCCAACAGGATAATGTATTTAAAGTGTTCAAATAAATCTGCCAACCAAGAATCCTATATCCAACAAAATTATTGATGAGAAATGAAAGCCAATAAAAAATGTTGCTAGCAGACTTGCCTTACAAATAATTCCAAAGAAATTTCTCTAGAAATTTAATTTGAAAACAAATGATCCCAGACAGCAATTTCAATCCATATGAACAAAATATACTGGTAAATAAAATGATATAATTACACAAGAGAATATAAATTCATGTTTTCCTTCTCTTAATTGATTTTAAAAACAATCATATAAAAGACTATGCATATAACATCTCCTGGGCCTGTCACATATAGAAATGCAATATATCTGTAATATGTTTACCAAAACACTACAAAGGAAGTGTATTGGAATGAAGCTACAATAGGCTAATAATGAAATAAGAGAGTAGAGAAAAAAGTATAATAATGTTATATTTTTGAGGATGTGGAGAAATTTGAGCCCTCACACATTATAGGTAAGAATGTTAAATGATATATAAACTTTGGAAAGCAGTCTGGCAATTCTTGAAATGGTTAAACATGGAATTAGCAAATGATCCAACAATTCTTCACCTAAGTATATACCCAAGAAAATTGAAAACATAATGCAAAAACTTGTATACAAGTGTTTAGAGAAACATTCCTTATTCATAATGGCCAAAGTTGGAAACAACACAAATGTCCATCAGCAGACAAATGGATAAACAAAAAGTGGTCTATCCGTACAATATACTATTTAATCATAAAAATAAATGAAGTGATGATATATGCTATGATTTTGATGAACTTTGAAAACATAAGGCTAAGTGAAAAAAGCCAGTCACAAAAGACCAATCATATGATTAAATTCATATGGAAATTCACAATAGAAAAATCTATAGATACAGAAAGGGACTAGTAGTAGTAGTAGATATCTAGTGGTTGATTAGGGCCAGGGGGTGATATACTTTTTTTTTTAATTAACCTATAATGTATTATTTGCTTCAGGGGTACAGGTCTATGAGTCATCAGTCTTACACAATTCACAGCACTCACCATAGCACATATGCTCCCCAATGTCCATAACCCAACCACTCTATCCCTCCCCGCCACCCCCAGCAACCCTCAGTTTGTTTCCTGAGATTAAGACTCTCTTTTAGTTTGTCTCCCTCCCCAGCCTCATCTTGTTTCATTTTTTCTCTCCCTTCCCCCCACGACCCTGCCTCTCAAATTTCTCATATCAGAGAGATCATATGATAATTATCTTTCTCTAATTGACTTATTTCACTTAGCATTATAAAGAGGTGATATACTTTAAGGGTCATTCAAAATGATCTCCATTATATCTACAGACAAGAAACCTACATCAACAAGAAAGGTTAAGTACTGCCTTGAAATCTGTTAGAGATGGTAAAGGCATAATAATTTTTACAACTTGAGGGATTATAATGTTTTTATCCTAATCCTAGTTAACTACTTTTTTAAGATTTTATTTATTTGAAAGAGAATGCACGTAGGAGAGAGAGAGCACAAGCAGGGGGAGGGGCAGATAGAGAGGGAGAAGCAGGCTCCCCACTGAGCAGGGAGCCTGACAAACTGGGCTTGATCAAGGGTCCCAGGATCATGACCTGAGTTAAAGGCAGACACTTAATCCACTGAACCACCCAGATGCCCCTAACTCTTTATTTATAAAGGCCTTAAAATCTAAGTCATTGGCTATGATTATTATATGTCAACCTGGCTGAGCTATGGTGCCCAGATAATTAGTTAACCATTATTCTGCATGTTTCTGTAAAGGTGCTTTTTGTATGAGAGTCACAGTTAAATCAGTAGACTTTGATCACTGCTTAAAGCAGTGATCAAAAACCTCTGAAAAAACAAGAGTCCAGGACCTAACGGATTCCCTGGGGAATTCTA